>JAMKQA010022744.1:0-26552 GCA_024699735.1 Posidonia australis
AGAGGGGTAACTCATGGAAGCTGGAGGGCCTCGTAGACGAAGAGGCTCGAATATTCTCGAGCACATTCGTTGGCAAAGGTAACAGCCGGAAGATGGAAGGTCAACAGTCGCAGTCTGGAAACGACTGGGTGCCTGCTTGGTGCACCACCTTGGTGCGCCACTTTGGTGCGCCAACTTGGTGCGCCACCTAGGTGCGCCACCTTGGTGCGCCCAACTACCTCACAGATTTCTGGGCTCTGGCTTGCTAGTAGGCTTGGGGCTAGGTTTAATGGCTGATCACATCCAAAGCAACATAAGGATACTCATTTCTGGGTTACCTCAAAATCGGGGTGTCTACACCTATCACAAAGAGTTTTGTGGGCCATCAGTGGTGATCTAGTGTGGACACCTAATGTGCCAGATTTGTGGAGATTTTAAGGAGTTTTCTGAGAACATAAAATGGTTTTCTGATAATATAAAATGGTTTGAAAATGGATTTCAAAAGAGATATATAGCTAGTTTGGAAAAGAGATTTCTGTGTTTTCTGTGTGTGGACCAAGATACTGTGGGTCGTATTACTTGGAGTAGAGGATGTGACAACATTCTTGGATAGGCAGGTGTGTTATCCAGGTTGAGGTCAAGGTGGGGGTAAGATACTGTAGGCTAGTGTTCGTTGGGTCCCGAAGGTATGACACTCCGTGACTGATGTTCACGAGGCTGAGGTTGAGGTCAGTGGGTTGAGGTCTCGTCTAGACCTGGAGATATGATACTCCAAACATTGCCAGACACTGAGACTCGAGGTACCGTCTAGTGTGGAGGTGATGCTCCCACTATTCGGGTGCTAGAGGGCGCCAAGAGGGCGGACTCTGTGTGTTGGCCAAGGTGGGTAGTGCACGTGGTGCTTCATTACTAGTGTCGTCATGAGTGATGGGACGCCTTTCCTAAGTGGGGTTAGTATTGTAAGGATTCTTCAAAAGAGAGGACTTCAGGACGGATTCGCTCTTTGCAGTTTGATGATATTTCCACATGCATCTGGTTCCCTTCCTAATCAGATATCTTGGACTTCCCTTGCATCATAGGAAAGCATCCGTCAATGATTGGTCTCCTATATATGTTGGATAAAATAACGTCTAAGCTGGCCACATGGAAAACAAAGTATCTTTCAATTGGTAGCAGACTCACATTAGTTAATTCTGTATTATCAGCCATTCCCACTTATTACTTATCCGTTCTCCACCTCCCTAGTAGAGTGGAAAAGGAGATTGACCTTATCCGACGTCGCTTTCTATGACAAACATCATCTAATGCCAACAAAGGATGTCATCTAGTTAAGTGGTAGAATATTTGTTGCCCCAAGGATCAAGATGGGTAAACCATTCTTAATGTTATAAACTTTAGTATTGCCTTGAAATGTAAACTGCTTTGGCAACTATTAGAGAACAATTCTAAATATTAATGGTCTGAGCTTATTAAATCTCGTTATCTTTCAAATAATCAGGCTGGAGCTCTCCTAAATGTGACTTCTAATAGGGGTTCTCCTTTATGGCAGAAACTAAGGCATTGTTTCCCTATTGTAAATGCTTTCTCCTGTTTCTCAGTTCAAAATGGAGAAAATACCATCTTTAGGGAAAATAAATGGGTTGGTAATGTATCCTTGAAAAATGTCCTGCCTGAACTTTACCTTATTTCCACTTTGAAGGAAGGCTCTATGAAAAAAATACTTAACAAATATAGTTTGGACTTCCCAAGCCTCTTTTGCAATTTTAGGGTTCTCAATATTAATGTTGATTTACTGCAATCCCAATTGCAACAATTTTCAGATATTATGGAAAGGATTGTTTTAGATCATGAGTCAGACCATTCAACTTGGGCCCTTGGGCAGATAATTCCTTCTCAGTCAAAAGCTGCTACGCAGTTTTGAATGATGGAGGACGTTGGTCTCCATATAGTACTTACATTTGGAAGAGTTGGACTCCCTTAAAGTTAAAATCTTTGAATGGCTAGTGGTCCACAACAAAATTTTATCCTGGGCAAATATAGCAAGGAGAGGTTTGATGGGTCCAATGACTTGTATATCTTATGGACACAGTTGTGAAACTATTGATCATATATTTTTATATTGTCCTTTAGTAGTAGGAGTGTGGAATTTCTTTTTGAATAACGTTGTTTGCTTAGTTGACGTCAGCATCTCTATCATGTTAAGTATAATTTTAATCTTAAAGGTTGGAATCTCATCATTCTAGCAGTTCTTTGGTCTTTATGGTTGGAAAAATAATAATAGAATTTTCTGGAATTCGTTTAGGAATTTATATTTCATTATATTCCAAATTATTACACTAATTTCATTTTAGGAAGATAATTTGGATGCAGGTCGAGAAACAATGGCTCTCTCTCAAGCCATACAGTAAATGCAGCAGAATTGGAACTAAGATAGGGTTAACCAGGCAGCTCAAGTGATAGCCTCGTTAATCGGTTTATTTGTGCATCTTGTCAATTTGCCAATTCACACCAGCCCCCCTGTTGCTACCATCTATGACCCTCTTAACCTAGATTCTGGATCTATGGAATGATGCCTTTTGCTTCTAGTTATCGTTTTTGGGACATTCTATGGACCTTTGTTTGGATACTAGATCTTTTTTGGCAACTTGCCTTATGAGCTTTGATGTCATTATCATTTGGACTTTGTATTGTTTATTTACACGTGGTAGTGGTATTCATAGCCAGGTGATTATAATACTATTTGCTATTATCGTTTGCAAAAAAGAAAAAAAAACTTTACCTAGTGCTAAAGTTTTCTTCTGATAGGATTGAAACCCTGGAAACCTTAACTCGAAGGACATCAATCTATAGTTTCTATTAAAAGAAATGGCCAAAACAGTTCATGAATATATTTCCACCATTTTTCATAATCTTCTTCCATGTGAGAATATGATTCATTAAACTCTCGCCCACACAAAACCTGAATAGGTTGGTGTTGTTGAACTTAAGGTAGCATTTGGAAATGCTTTTTGCAACAACTTATTACGTTAAGTGCTTATTATGTAATAAGCATTTCAAAAAAGCCAGCTTATTGAGTTTTTCCAAAAAGGCTAACTATAGTTTTTTAGTTAATTTTAAGCTATTGGGTTAGTTTTTAGAAAAGCTAATGAATGACAGCTTTTTGAAAAGCTATGAGTATTAACCATAACTTTTCTAATGATATCTGTAGAAGTTGATTTTAATTACAATATGAATCATGCTAACGACGATGACGGACGGCAATGGTGGACGGTGATTGGCGACAACAGTGATCGGTCGGCAACTGTGGCTATGGATGCAGCGGAGGTTGCCACCATCGACGGCGGTGGTGGTGGCCGACAATGATGGTAGTAATGGTGGCCAGCGATTATGGTGGTGGCTGGTTGTAGTGGTGGTGGCCAGCAACTGTAGTGGTTGTCGACGGTAGCAACGATGTTGGTGGTGGCACACGGTGGTAGTAGTGGCCGATGGCGGTGGTGGTGGCCGGCGACGGTGATAGTGGTAGTGGTCGGTGGCGGTGGCTGGTGGTGGTGGTAGTGATCGACAACGAAGGTGGTAGTCGGTTAGCAGTGGTGCCCCACAACGGTAGACAATGACGACGTGACGGCGAGTGAGCGATGGTTGACGACAATGACGAAAATAATATAGTTCTTTGATTAACTCATAAATGTTTATTGAATATACAAACCGAACAAGTTTTTGTTTACCTCCATAAAAGCTATAAAAAATATAACTTAACGAAAAATCATTTTTTCTTAATGTACTGTGTAAGAAAAAGTGTTTCCAAACCTAACATAAGTCGACAATGTCTCATTGTCACAGTGGCTGGGAGAACTCTAAACTCGCTACAGGTTCCGGGTTCGAATCCTGAGACATGCATAAAAAATTCTCCTCTAACTATCTCAACCGTTAACAAAAAAAAAACCTAACATAAGTCTAATGTCCGGACATCTTTATCATCAATACGCTGATTACTCTTCTCCCATGGTTCGTGGTTGTACTTGTTTTATATTACTATTTGCTTTTGAATACAATAGATTATTTGCTGGCTCACGTATGTTTGTGTTCTTGGGATATGGAGTCGATCGAAAAGGACATCTGATATGTTGCTATATCTCAAAGGTCAATCTCAAGTTTACAATACCATTTTGCTATTTGATGATGTTGCCACAAGCAAGAAAAATGAGAAGACGAGAATTGCAGTCTCTGTGGATTGTTCGATGGATCTCGCGTGGCTCAACGTGTCAATATCCCTCAGCAGCTACGAGCATGCACTAGAGGATTCGAGAAAATCCCCAAGATAGCGATATTAAAGAATGAGTGTGAAGAAAAGCAAGATCTTCAGTTGAAAAGTATGTATCACAAAGTGAAGCAAAATCCTATCTGAGGATTCTCTCATGATATGAACATCAGATCTATGTAATGTCCCATCTATTCTAAACGTTCTTAATTCCTTCTCTTGTCTGAGCGCCCTCCTTGTTTCCCTTCCATACTTTCGAAGCTTCTTTGTTGCTGGATTTTACCTATGCCTCGTGGCAATTCTGAGATGAAGAAGATCGAGAACAAGGCTAGCAGGCAGATTACTTACACTAAACGCAGGCATGGCTTGCTCAAAAAGGCCTATGAGTTATCGGTGCTCTGCGACATCAACGTCTCCTTTCTGTCCTTCTCACCTTCTGGCCAACTGAGTGCCTACACCAACCAAAACAAGATGTTGGTATTCCACATTTTTGAATGATGAACTAGTTTTGTAAGATAATGGTCTTCATAGATGACTTTGTAGTACTGATTTTTGCTTATGATTTTCTTGCTTGACAATATTGCATAACGATAGAAGAGTCAAATTGGCATTCCTTAAGTACATTTGGAATTTCTTGAGTCGTAGCAAATTAACATTCACGTCTATATCCCATTGCAGGATCGAAGATGTGTGGGAGCGTTTCCTCAATGATCCAGACGTGTATGGTTTGACCACATTAAATGGTGGTTTCTCCAGATGTTTTTGTTTTCAGTTTTCCCATTTTTACATTTTATTTTATTTTGATTGATGACCTACATTTTTCCACCTTACGATTTTGCGTATTAATTCCAGCACATTGGCGGATCGCCAGGTTAGTATATTGAGGGATTTACCGTTAACCCTTTCTTTTTTCTTCTATAATAACAGAAAACAAGAGTCTTGATTGAATAAATAAAATTTTTTTCCTCAGAGAATTGTGGAAATCTTGCGTGCAATAAGGCATCAAAGGGACCTATCCTCGCCTAATTCATCAGAGTATGCTTTCTCTTCATCCGCTAGAATTCTTACATTACAGAATACAAGGGCTTGCTAAATATCTCAGAGGTTCGATCCTATGACACTTGGAAGAAAAAAAAACATGGTAAGAAAGAAAAAAAATCATAGAAATTTATATAGGAATACTTTTACATGTTTATAATCTTCAAATTTTGACGATTTAGAATGTTATCCACATTTTATTCAAAATTTCGCAAACATAGTTGTATTTAAAATATACCTTTTTGTATTCTTAATGAACAACATAAACTATGACTGCACATGAGTTCATTGTCTTGGTTGGTTTTGTTTAGTTGTCTACTCGTGACAAAGGAGACCATGGCTCGAATCCCACAAGCAATAGATTATTAGTAAGATTCTCAAGGTTTTTTTCGTTTCACTTCAGCATGAGGTTCTTTTTCACCTAACAATGTGTGTTTTCTCAATTGTTAACAAAAAAAAAAAAAAAAACAATGTGCGTTTCGCTGTCCATCAATAGGTGAATGTATACCTAGATTATGACCTAATTTCCGAAAAAAACCATTAACTATGACATTTATTTTACTATATCTAGAGTATTTCCTTCATCAAGTAAATAATAATATTATGTATAATTATTCACCATCTTCATCATTTTCATTTCTGACCAAGATTTCTTCAACTTCCTTGACAATCAACAACTCGTACAATGTATTGGTCTACTACAAAATCTAGGATTCAGGTATGTAATCACATTTTCCAATGTATCTATGTAATTTGAATCAATATAATATATATTTTTCAAACTTGATCATTTGTTTCAGGGGATCCAATTAAACATATCGAAAAGCAAAAATAGTTTATCGTGCATGAGAAGAAAGATCAGGTAAAAAACAAAAGTAAATTCTTGATAGTTAGTATGTTGTGTCTTTCTTGCCATTTCAGCTTAGAACTTGATTACAATGGGTCACGAAAAAATTATATAAAAATTCCCTCATTTCGACATAAAAATTAAATATCATGAAAAGGGAATGAGAAACTTATTAAATCCTTTTATTAGTATTCTTTTTTATAAAATCTAGATTGTCCTAAAAGGGAAGTGGATGCCCAAGGCGATTCAATAATACACCTACACTATCAGTCTAATAGTTGATTTAGTTGGCATTTTTCAAATGAGCTCATAACTCAATTGGTTGTATTGTCTCCTTGTATTTGAGTTAAAAAACATATATATTAGTGTGACCATACCGACGACGGCTCGCGGGAGAAGTGGAAGAACTAAACACACATATCGATATGGTCACGGCAAGATAATGAATTCGAAGAAGGATATTCAATTTGAAAACATCAAAACAAAAATAAAACAACAAAAATCATGAAAATGGAGGTACCATCTAGTCTATTAAGTGAGAAGACGAGGAAAATTAGATGTAAAAGAAGAAATATGCAAGCAATAAAGTAGAGAAAGATGCAAAAAGATGCTCCATACCAAATAGATGTGACACATAAGTTATTGTAGACTAAAGAAAGGATAAAGAGTCCTGTTACGCATAAGAAATATATTCCGCATCCCCATATGCCCAACGAATCAATCTTTCTTAGCTAAATTCGCTTACATGTGTGGCTATACAATTGTATACTTGCTCCTTAATGTATGCTTAGAAATGGATGCTTGATAACATGTTAAAGTGCGAGTAAAACATGCAAGGAAAAATTATGTAGTAAATCATGTAACTTAATGCTCAACCATGCTATATGTATTCTAAATCGGGACACTCACGGAATTACTTCACGCCCCAATTCTTAGAACTTCAGATACAATCTACAAGGGATGTACGTTGGATCATTGTGCCCCAATTCTTAGAACTTCAAATAATAAATATCATTGCCCAAATAGATGCAAACCAAATGCCAAAACATGCATAAAAACATACAATGCAAGTAAGATCATGCTGATGAGCAGAATTCAGGTGATGCTACATGAGATCAAAAGGAAAGAAAGCAGAGCAAAACCAAACCATGCAAGGGTGCTCAGCTCGCTACTGCCTACTCTGGATTTGAGGATTTGCATTGGTCATTTGCATTGACTACCCACACTGGTTACTCGAGCTAGTGACTCGCGATTGTAGCCCATGTTGATGACTCATGCTCCCAATTTTATAGAGCATGCTATAGGCTCTCATCTCACGATGATGAAATGAAAATGATCGAATTTGGCAATTCAGTGCACGGGAAGCAAGAATGAGTGATAGCGAACACTCCTAAAGATTTAATATAAACCTAGGATGCATGCATGCTTCTTTCCACCTCCTTTGTTTATCATTGGGTTCTGTCGACTCTTACGGCCATGGGAGTGGGCTATGAGCTCCAGGGATTGGCTTCGACATCAATGAAGGGTGGAAGAAGCAAGTGAAGAAAAGAAAACAAGATGCCAATGTAGTTGGAAATGAAATGCAAATATACTGCTCACCCGCCGTCCCCTTCCATCGTGGCATCTTGCATCTTCACTGCCGACGAGGTGGTTGGCCTGAGGTGGAGAATTCCTCAGAGGTCGGAGTGCATGGCTATGATGGGAGAAGATATATAGGAGGTGGGAGTGCATGGCTGTCGTGAATGCATAACTAACTCAAGGAATGGCTATGATTGAAATAGGAGGGATTGGATTGGGATGAGGAGTATGATGGTCAAGACATGTCAAAGGACATACTTAGATCCATGCAAGCTAATAAGAAGTAAGGAATCAGTGGTCTAAACGTGAAAGGAGGCATGTTAGGTAGAGATTCCTTATTATGGCGATGAGGCTACACATTCCTTATTTAGTTGACGTAAAGAATCAATGCTTGTAAGGCAACATCATCTATCATGTCAACTAGTCGCTCATCCATGTAGCATTAAGTGACCAAAAAGGCATAATTTTGAAAATTAAGATCCCAAAATATCTTCTTATAAATCTATTAACCATTAACAACCAAATCAATGATTTAAAATCGTCTTCATAATAGAAAGATTTTAAATAAATTTCAAATTTAATTTAAACTTGAAATGTTAAGTAAATCAAATTCGAAAATTTTAAATTTCTAAAATTATGAGAATATTAGTTAAAATAAAGGATAAATTAGTTTTAAAGTAGATTGGCAATTATCTAGATATTTTGGATTTTATCTTTATTTTTAGGCATTATCATCATAAAATCTCTTTTTTTGGTAAAAATAAGGATAAGTAATCTTAATTATCAAGTTATCCAAATTTCAATAATTTTCTTGAATTATTTAGCATCTATAATAATTTATATGATATGCTTATATATTTAAATGTTAGAAAGCTATAGAAATTATAATAACTATGGGAAAATCATGATAATATCTATAAATATCTCATATATCATATTAAAGCCCGAGATGACAAATTATATGAGAGAATGCCCAAGATTGTTGTCGCCTTTTGACATGGCATCAATAAATTTTGTCGCTTGCTTTAGCGGCGACGAGGCATGTTACCCACTGATGTAGCGACGAGACACATCGCTTATTATACTAACAACATCCTGGTCTTTTACATTTTACTCCCTGTCTTTTATCTTATTCAAAAAGATATATTAAAATCCAGAAAACTTTAGAAATTCCATAAAGTCATAAAAACATATTCTTTAAATTCAAAATACTAAAATCTACATTTAATTTGTGTAAGGTAGGAGCATCAACTTTGCCATAGCTAATGACTCGCACCATGAATGTTCATGGGGGCTCAAACCTACCACTAGTTCGAGTGGGTTAGCTCTGTCACAACAAATGACCTTGAAACAAGTAAAATCAAGAATGCTTTTAAGGAAATCATGGAAAATCTGGAAAATAGGTTATAAATCATTAACCATGTGATCTAAGGTGTTTTAAGAATTTCTTTCTTAAATGAATTCTGGGAAATGCGAAAATGGCATATCTATAGATGCCCCTTCTTGGAGTTGATCTTGGAATATAATTGGCTCTAAGGTAAGAAGGATATCCCCATTATGTATTTCTTGAAATAAGAAGGTCACTCTTAAGCAGTCTGCCACAAGATTCCAAAAAGAAAGCACCACTTTTTGGCTACAGGATAAGGTCACACAACCAAAAAGGTAGAAACTACTCGGTTTTGGGAAATTGCTACATGGCCAAGTGGTGGAAAGATGAATAGACTTGGTTTCAGGACATGGTCGTACAACCAAGTGGTTCAGTTAAACTAAGAATGCCATCATATTGAAAGCTCGGTCATGGAGGGGTCAAGTTGGTTTTAAAGCTAAGTGTCACAGTTGGTGTCGAGACCATGTTAACCATGTAGAGATGTCACTTCAATGGGGTAGAACTAAGGGATAACCATGGAGAAAATTACCTTATCGTCGGTCGAAAAGGAAAAGGTAATAAACAGATAATTTTTGTGGGTTCTTGTCATGAGAGCTCGCTCAGATTTGAATAATAGAGTAGATAGGTGAGACCTTATTGGTTTTAGGAGGATCACAAGTTCTAAGATTTCTAACACTCATAAATAGCATTGCTCTGTTCGTGCTCCACTTCTAATGCTTGAAACTAAATGCATGGATGCATTATTGAAGCAAACAATACAAATGTAAGGTCAATCATACGATGCAATGAATAGTCCATATCATAGGTTAAGCCGATCGTGTACGGGTGGTCCCTAACCATATAGACATATGCAAGATGCATGGATGCAATTTGTTGTAGTTAAGTGTTTTCCATCTTAGAGTATGACCAGTACTCTAAAGAAAGGACCGCCATCCCACAACTTGATTTGGCAAAAAAAGGAGTTCTATGAGTAAAAAACCGAGTGAGGGAGTGAACTCTTCTTTTACCAAACTGTGGCTTGCCTCTTAGTCGGAGTAGTGTGTCAGTGTACACGGTAGGGACTCCAAAGGCCGAAGTCCATTCTCAATTGGACTTCATGCGTCTCCACGATAGAACTTTGTGCAACCTCACAATGGGACTTGATGTGCTAGCACTTGGTAGGATTTGTATCTATGCACTTAGTAGCATGTGTTAGTAATCAAAGGGTGTACCTTTCTCTACCATAGAAGGATTGGCTAAGTTGCCTAGGGAAGGTACTATAGTGCCACATCCTTACTCCCCTATATTTATAACCAGGTGGAGGGAACTAGTTCTAGCCTCAGTTGGGTGATGAAAAACCAAAGCCCAATGGATACTGATTGCGAGTCATCCGTGAATGCTCTAAAGATCATTGTAGGGGCAATGCCTTTGTGGAGAATAGGCACCCAAACCGTGAAAGCATGCTTGAGTAGGACATTTAACTCCCAAAATCTGGTGAGTCGATGGTTACATCACCAACCAAACTAACTCTATTTTCCTTACTAGGTTTTCACTTATAGGTAAGTGTGGATGGCACTACTTATTTGATCTTTTTAGGGTTTTCTAATTTTTTTTAGGTTTTTTTTTTGTTTTGGATTTTCCAATTTTTTTGTATTTCTAGATTTTCTGATTCTTTTCAGTATTTTCTGGATTTTCCATTTCTTTTGGGGGGTTTTTTTTATGATGATGAGTGTAGTCACCACCCGCTCTCTCATGCATTTAGTATTACAACCTTGTATTATCCAAGATGAGAGAGTTGTCTCCTCTATCATGCCTTGACCCTTTAAGGACTTAGGACTTTGTGTTGACTTTGGTTGATTATTGTCTCCTTATTTACTTTGTCCCTGAGCTTCTAGGGTTTCCTACCCCTTGCTTATAGGTGGAAGAGTAGGGGAGACTTTAAGGTTCAGTAAACTCTCGACGTTGACTTATAGCTTTAGTGTTGCTCGCTAATGGTTGGCCCTAATGTGCCTAATAGCTTACCTAGGGATTTTTATTTCTTTCGGCTTTTCTTTCTTTATTTTCTTTCTTTTCTTTTGGGGTCCCCCTCTCTTGTTTTTTTTTTCTATAGATGCCTACCCATCATTGCCTTCTCGGACTTATGTTATGGCAACACACCTACTCGTCTATTTTCTCACCCGCATTTTGAGTACCTACCATCACTGCCTTCTTAGACTTATGCCATGACATTATATCCACTTTTACGTGTACTCCCCTCTTTTAGGCACTTTCTAAGTCATTAAGTTCTAGTGTACTCATCCATCATTGCCTTCTGAGACTTATACTATGATGCCATGCTATATAGGGCAAGCGGCTATTATGATATGCCTAGGCTTCGAGCCTACTTTGCTCTTGTCTCCCCATGTAGTGTATGTGTGGATAGGGCAAGGTTTGAGATTGCCTTAGTTACTTAGCTTCTTTTTTGTTCAGGAGACACTTATCTTCCTTAACTAGCACTAGGTCTTGGGTTCTCTTCCGGCCTTGGCATGTGATTAAAGGTGTACTTCTAGAGTACATGTAACTTCCATAGATCTTAAGGGATTTTCAAGTCATCCTACCTAATAGGTGGACCTTCCCTAGGTGTTACAGCCTCTGCTTGAGGACCCTAGATAATATCTTGGCAATCTTGTTTAATGTTCTAAGTGGTCAGGATGTGGCCCACATTCATCAATCATTATTATTGTTTATTATTGTCTTTATTATTGCTATCATTAAACCTAACATTCAAAGAAATTGAAAAATACAAGACAAAGAAAGAAATTAAGTGTCATATTTACGAGTTTTCTTGGAAATAAAATGACCTTGCCCTTAATCGGGCCTTGTCGAATTCCTTATCTCCATCCCTAGATGGAGGGATATACCTTCGGGGCAGCTAGGGGAGCCTATCCCTAGCATTGGGGCTTGAAGTGCTGGCAATAGTGGTGCCTCTTTAGGTTTTTCTTTCGGCTTGTGCCCAGTTTTCACCTTGTTGGGGTCATGGTCGGACTCCTCTTGATCTAGTTCTTCTCGCATGCCCCTAGCAGCTTGGTCTCTTTGTGAGGGTAAGGATTCTATCAGGCTTCTTCCACTCAAGGCGTGGCTACTAAGATCTCCTCGGCTACTATGCTCATGGATGTCCCACATGTCCCTCATTTTCTTTATAGGATCCGAAGGTTTAGGCGGAGGCTCAGTCCTGGTACAGGTTGCTTGTCGATGTTGGTATAGAGAATCGAGTGCATGCTCCACGTTATACCAATCCGAGTCGCTATACTCATCATATATGGGCTGCTTTGTATCTTCTCCCATCATGTCTTGGAACATTTGTGAATTTGGTCCCTCCTCGTACCAAGGGTTAGTGTCATACCATTCCTTAGGAGATTCTTCATTGTATAGTGCTGGCAGGGGTCCTTCCTTTCTTGGTTCTTGTGGAATGGGTTCCCATTTTATCCTGGAGTCTAGCCAGTGACTAGCCTTGATAATGATCACTTCCCCTTGGTATTTGAACTTGAGTAACTGGTGTACAGGGGATGCCACGACACCAATTTCTGCAAGCCAAGATCGTCCCAGAATCAATGGTTGGGCTAGATCCTCCTCTATCACTATAACTACGGTGGTGCTGGTGAGAGGGCTGATAGCAACATCTAGTTGAATTGTCCCAATCGCTTCTCTCTGACTTTTATCATAAGTCTTGTAGGTGAAGTGATGCTTAGTGACCTCTGTTTCTTCAATGCTTAGAGATTTCAGGGTGAATAGGGAGCAAACACTTTTGCTAATGCCAGTATCGACGAGTATCCCATGGAGTAAATGGCCATTGATGCCCACATTGATGATTAGTGGGCGTGAATGTTCTTCGAGTAGGGGTAGTTCTACATCTTGGAAGACGATGTTTTCCTCTTTGAACCTAGTAATGATCTCTCTTGCTACTTTGTAGTTGTCAGTGTCATCGACTTCCTCCACATCTTGGTGGCTACCCCATTGTTCGTCGTCATCCTAAGTCTCCCATCCTAGGGTGTCTTCCCAAGGCTCGTCTACATCCTCCTCTAGCCATACTTCGTTTACAGGCATTGTTGGTGTACCTGGCTCTTCTTCGTCCTCGACAGGTGGCTCCAGGTCAAGGTATGTTTGCACGTGCTAGATGAGCATTGGTTGTGTGCCCTTGGCCTCCATGAGGGCTACTGCATGATTAGGCATGGCGTCTTGATGGACAGGTTGCTCCATGAGGGCTACTGCATGGTTAGGTTGCTTTCCTTGAGCTTCCCTTAGCCTCTAATTTAGCTCTGTTCACATGACCTCCACTTGATCATTTAGATCGTAGATCTCGTGCTTGACTATAAAAAACTCCTCTACTATACGTTCATTCTTCTAATTGTATGGGCAATACTTGGATAGATCAGCATCGAGAGCGTTTGACGTAGGAGTCAGAGGCTGTAAATCTCCACTCTCAACTAATATCCTGAAGACGTCGGAGAACAGCTCTGGAAGTGGCAGATAGTTCTATAAATCTCCATTCTATCGTTGTGCTGTGACCTGTGCCATGTTGCTTGTGATCCTCTTGTATGTGTACCCAGTGGTCTTCTTCTTGCCTCTTCCTTCATACTTCAGGAATGATAGGTCCTCATTGTTGCGGAGGACTCTTATAGCACGATCGTACAACTAAGAGTATATTTGAAAGTCACCCATTAGCATGCCCACTTTGAGTGCCCTTGTAATGTTTATTGATATAATCTCGACTACTTGGTCTTCAAGGATATAACACTCTAATTGAGCCACCATGTCCCTCCATTGGATGGCGAAGGTCACAAAGTCTTCCTTTGGTTTCATTTTTCGTCGAGGAGGTCTCTAATTATGGGATTATGCTGGATGCAGAGGACATATTATTGTAGGAATTTTTCAAACACGAGCTTGAAGTCACTAAGTTCATGTGTTGTGAGCGTGTTGAACCACCTTAATGCTTCTCCTTCTACGATCTTGAAGAACAGGTATACAGTAAGTCCATTATCCTATTGATAAGGCAAGGCATTTCTGGTGAATGTAGTCAGATGATTTCGTGGATCACCTGTTCCATCATACTTTTGTGTCTTGGGCAGTTTGAATCCCGATGATAGAATGAAAGGTAGGAATTTTGACATACCAAAGCCAATCGGTGTTCTTAAAGTGACCCCAACCTCTACCAATGCCTTAGAGATCATTCTTTTAATGTCTAACCCTAAAGTGGTGGTTTGCCCCAGACCTTGGTACTCTTGGAACTATGGGAGTTGTTGCTGCTGAGAAGTACTTAAGGAGGGAATGAGGGTTGAGCTTGAGCATAGGATGGGGATTACATGGCTGGAGGTGGTTGGGTTGCCCCTAGGTAATGTTGCAAATGGTAGCTCAGTGGGGATTGTGCAGCTTGTTGGACAGAAGAAGGGTAGACCGGGATAGTAGGATATTGAGTGGAATATGATGTGGATGGGCCTTGTATTGTGAAACTTATGGTAGGGCTCAGTGGCACAATGTAGGTGTTCCTCGCAGAAGGTGTAGTTATTGGTCCCTAGTAGTATGAAGAGGAAAGCCCATGGGTATCTAGAGTTTATGGGCCAGAGTGATTGTGATGGACAGTCAATTGGTGGGTTTGATTGGAAGTTCCTATGGGAAATTGTTGTAAACTAATGGATGGTGGAATACTCCAAGGTTAGGAATAGCTCATCTCTTCTCCTCTGCCTCTTCTAATGGATCGGGCTTTGTAGGGAGTTGAAGCGTTGAAGTGGAACTTGTGCTCACCCGTGGAACTACTTTCTTGACCCATGGAGATGGTTGACATGTCAGAGAAGTTAACATAGGAGGAGTGCACCTCTGCCATGTTTGACGGGTCATCTCATTTGAATCCTCTTCTTTCAAGATATTACAAGTTTTAAAGACAAATTACAGACTCTATTGCACTACTTTTGCCCTATTATAAGTTCTCTAAAAAGAGAAATTACAACCTGAATGTAAGGAAATACAAAGAAGAAGGTCTACAACTATGTTTAATATTGAAAATAAACAACCAAAAGCTCTGTTCTAGTGTCCTTGTAACCTATTTTCGCATTCAAACACAAATCACCATGTAGACAAGGCACTCAAACATTGTCTACTGACGTTGCCTATCTTGACAGCGTCAGGACTCGTCATCACTTTCGTCGATGATGGACCGTAGCATCGATCAGACAAGTGGCCAAGTTGCCTATCTATTCTAGTAGCCAAGGTCTATCCTAGACAAATCAAATGCCAAACAAGTTTATTAATAAGCAAATTTCAAATCAAAGCATGGATTTTACTTATTGAAATAATTAATTAATGGAGTAATTAATCCTGTGTTCTCTCAACCTGTTGGGTTCCTATGGCAAGGGTAAGGCTTTTCTTTTGGGAAACTAGGGTTACACACTGCAACTATGACTTCTTCAGGTACCACCCTTAGACCTTTGGGAGGTCTACAAAGGGGCCTAGGCTATGGGTTTGTCTCTCTATAGAGGGGCCCACACTTCAGGATTCTATCCTTAGGGTTGTTTCCTAATCAAACCACAAAGCAGTAAATAAACACAAAACAGTAGAGTATGAAGCATCTACTAGGGTTTAGTATCGACTCAAGGAGAATAGAGGAGTCAATAATAACACCTTAGAACACCTTAAGTACCCACTTTAATCTCCACAATTAGGAACATAGCATGGAAGAGCAACTTGCGTTGGCCCAATTAACTTGACTTGATTGTTTTAATTAAGTAAGATATCCACAAGGAACTGCCACTCTAATGTAAAACATTTAGTTTCCACCCTATTGGTGGATAGAAAACAATCCTAGAAACCATTAAAAAAATAAAATACAGGTGGACTGGATATTATTGTTTTTATTTATTTATCTCACTATTGCAGGCCAAAAAAAATGACATAAACAATAAAAAACAAAAAGGCTGCAAGAAAAACAAAATTCCTTTCCGTCGCCTATAGAAAACCAATGTCGATATGTGTCACCCTCTCAAGGAGTGGCGAAACTCCACACCTTAGAGACAGGTGGCTGAAACTACTTGGTCTGTATTTGCTAGAAAAAAGCCTGATAAAAAGTTTGGTCGTTGCGAAACCCAAAACGTGTGACTTTTCAGACCTAAAACAACACTAAATCTAGAAATAAATGAGAAATAAATAAAAAAGGAAGGGAAAGACTTACCAAGAATGAGGGTTGACTTAAATCGGTCCTACCGTGATCGCCAATTTCTATGAATGGATTTTGGAGGGTTGATGTAGAGATGCCGGTGTGTCCACTCACCTAGTCGTCTCATTTGTGATTGCTAGTTGTTCTTTACTTGTGCCAGCTTACAAGACGCCTTACGGGAGATTTTGTGATGATATTGTGGTGGTGAGTTGTCGGTTCACTAGATCGACGGCAGGATGTCGTCCAACGACGTCCTCGTACTATGTACTCTTCCTTCCCTTCAAAATAAACAACAAGAAAATAAATCTAGATTAGTGTAAGTGTAATAAATAGTATTAAAATGAAAATAAATGACATGAATAAACAAATCTAATACTAACCGAGGGCTATCCTACATGCATATGCCATGGGCTATATTATGTCATGCAATAATTATGTAAAAGAACAAATGAATAATTGGAAGACAATACTCCCTTCACCATCATGTATTGTGGAGTGGATTAGGAAGTGGAGGCCTGATGGAGCTCTAAAGGTGTGCTTTGGCTTTGAATGGCTTGAATGATCTCTAGGATTTAAGTTATCACGGGGGATTGAGACAGAGTAGGGACTATATCCGTCTTCCTCTCTCGTAGTGCCTCTCTTCCTTGGATTTTGAATTGACTCCTAAGATTTTCAATGTGCCTCCCCTCAAACTCTTGACTTAGGGGGTCTATTTATAGAGTTTTGATGGTCTAAATCTCGTCAATGATGAGTGGAGAATCGAGGGCCAAGATTAAACTTACTAAAATAGCAAGAAATCAAATAATCTGGCTCGTCGGTTATTAGAAAGGCGATAGAATCTTCACGTCGCCGCTTATAATGGCGACGAGGCTACAAATTCCTTATTTAGCTGACATAGAGAATCAATGTGTGTAAGGCAACAATATCTACCACGTTAACTACTCACCCATCCATGTGGTACTAAGCGACCCAAAAGGTATAATTTCGAAAATTAAGATCTCAAAATATCTTCTTACGAATATATAAACCAATAACGACCAAATCAATGATTTAAAATCATCTCCGTGATAGAATGATTTTAAATAAATTCCAAAAATAATTTAAACTTGAAATGTTAAGTAAATCAAAATTAAAAATTTTAAATTTATAAAATTACGAAAATATCAGTTAAAATCAAGGATAAATTAGTTTTAAAATAGATTGGCAATCATCTAGATATTTTGGATTCTATCTTTATTTTTAGGCATTATCATGAATTAAATATAGTTGTAACATTAAAATGTGATAATTTATCATAAAATCTCATTTTTGATAAAAATAAGGATAAGTAATTTAATTGTCAAGTCATCCAAATTTCAATAATTTTCTTGAATTATTTAACATTTATAACGATTTATATGATATGCTTATATATTTAAATGTTAGAAAACTATAGAAATTATAATAATTATGTGAAAAGTCATGATAATATCTATAAATATCCCATATATCATATTAAAGCCCGGGATGACAAATTATATGAGAGAAAATGTCCAAGATTGTTGTTGCCTTTTGACATGGCATCAATACATCTCATCGCTTGCTTTAGCGACGACGAGGCACGTTGTCTACTGAAGTGGTGACGAGACACGTTGCCTATCACACTGGTAATATTCTTGTCTTTTACATTGTACCTTCTGTCTTTTATCTTATCCATAGAGATATATTAAAACCAAGAAAACATTAGAAATTCCATGAAGTCATAAAAACATCTTCTTTAAATTCAAAATACTCAAATCTACCTCTAATTTGTGTAAGGCAGGAGCATCAACTTTGCCACAGTTGATGACTCGCATCAAGAATGTTCATGGGGGCTCGAACCTACCACTAGTTTGAGTGAATTAGCTCTGTCATAACTAACGACCTTGAAACAAATAAAATTAAGAATGCTTTTAGAAAAATCTAGAAAATAGGTTATAAATCCTTAGCCACGTAATTTGGGGCATTTCAAGGGTTTCTATCCTAGATGAACTTTGGGAAATACGAAAATGAGATACCTACAGGTACTCCACAACAGGCCCGACAACCCCACATGGTGATTGAATCCCTCCTACAGTTAAGGTTAAATCCAAGCACCACGTGGAAAGCACCATCAGCAGACAACAAAATGAGCATCGAGCATCAACGATGGAGCACCGAGTACAAACACAGAGCACTAAGTGCCAAGCACCATGCATCGTCACCACTGTAGCACTGACAAACCTACCATCATGACTAGATCCCCCCTACAACTAGGGTTAGATCTAAGTACCACAACACAAGCACCATCAGGGGTGGCAAAGCGATGCACACAATGGAAGGGGCACCAACCAAACACCTAATGCCAAGAAACGAGCACCCAAGGACCATCGAGTACTAAGAACCAACATCGAACCTCCAAGTAGCCCTATGGAGCACTAAGGGAGCTCCAAAGTCTCTACGTAGCACCAAGGAAGCTCTAGATCCTTTGAGCAACACCACGCAATACTACAGCACCATGCCACGCAGCACTGAGCACCGAGCATCAAGCCACATAGCGTCAAGGATTGAGCGCTAGCCATCGTAGCTACGTAGCAATTGTGCTCTGGAACTTCATGCTCTAAAACCTCTTATAATAGATTAACTTGTATATAAACATGTTTTGTGTAATATTCAAATATGTAAGAATCATCTAAATAAATATGTCCTAAACATTTAATGTATAAAAGCTAATAAAACATGAATATATGGTCAATAGTAGTTAATTAATAATATCTAAAAAATACAAAAAAAAAATTTGATATAAGAAATAACATACATAAAACATAGCAAATTTCAAATCAACAATATTAGAAAAAGAGGTTCAAAATTTCCTATAAACTTGAAAAATTATAAAAAACATTCTTAATCAAATGAGTCAATGGATTAATGGGTTGGATGATATGACCAACTCATGAAGAATTTTGGTTAATTGGTTATGAATTGAAGGCTTTAACATATTTAATTTTCTAATCTATATTGTAAAATAACAAGTTAGATCAAACAAATCAATAGATTTTGACCGAGCCATTGAGAGCCCTACATTCATGACCCAATTTTTATCTCCCATGCATCAAAGCCTTTTCTTAATCAATGTGGATTTCACTCAAATCCCCATTTGGCATTACCACACTGCAAGCTAAATGATTGCTGACTGTATTACTTTTTAGCTTATTCATTGCCGTTACATTTAATTATTTTTGCTTCGAGTTTGGAAATTCTCTGGTTGACTAATTGGAAGTATAACTTTCCTTTTTATCGAAATAGGGAATTCACAACTATTATATAAAAGGGAGAGAGAGAGAGAGAGAGAGAGGAAGTGTTGATGGTTTACAATAGCTTGAAACTGATTCTAATTAACTAACGAAAATCACATTTTTCATAATTGATAAACTTAAATCATTTGGTACAGCTTGAGCTTCCATTTCATACATCATCTCAGTAACATGACCATCTTGGAACACCCAGTTTACATGAATTTGGAATCGAGTGTATGTAGTTAACTAACCGTAATTCCACGGGTATATCGTGTTTATCTGATTGACCTAATTGAATTTAGTTAACCATCACATTTGATGGGTTGGTCCTCGTCGTCCTCTTTAGAATCCCCGTGTCCCAAGGGACAGTGTGAATGCTCTCTCGTTGCTTATCGACGTTTTCTATGTGTACAGTGTTTACGAGCATGTCTCCGATCACCCTTCAGGAAATGACATCGATTATCATGAGGCTCTTCTGATTGAACTACTTCAGCGCATTATCACAAAAAAGGTACACATTTTACATCTATCCTGACTTTTAGAAATCTAGCAAGTGTACAAAGATAAAACCGCTTCGTTGTGTCATGATAGCATCTTGCACCACTTGTATTTCTAGTTACTCTTGCTTTAGGTTCGTCCTTATTCAAATCCAAGAAAGACTTATTTGGCACAGGAAGAGAATTACACTTGTATTATTTGTTTAGGAGAGAAAAAGAAAAAGAAAATATATATTAAAAATAGTGAGAGAGTAGAATTTTTTTTCCTTTGTTCAGGTTATTTTATTTTTAAATTTTATCATGTAGGGTTCCTTTTTCTCTTCATTTTAATGAACCAGTAACTTGGAAGACATATCGCATTATCCTCCACCAACCGGTTCCATGAAGCTTTGATAACTAGTAAGCACCTTTCGTCGTTCAACTAGACATCTAAAAGTTTGAAAACTTTGAGTCCAGAGCCAGCCATCCTAGAAATGTAAAGTAGTGAAGGTCTGTGATCAAACCTAGCACAAGGAAGATGATTCACTTTAACATAAAACTTAGGAGGCATTTGATTATATTTTTGCTTCCTAGATTCTGATGGGAATCAATTTTGACTTAGAAGTCAAATCAATTAAATGTAATCTGAATCGCTAGCTTTTATCCTAACAACAATAATTGGAGCACGTGTAAAAATCTAGATACTTCTATTCAATTGCCAACTTCTATCCAAATCCCAACTTCTGTCAACTTCGGCTGGTGGTCAACTCCAACAGCAACCAACTCCAGCAACCTACTCCAACTGATGGTCGATGATAAGTGGTCGATGGTCGTCAACTCCGATGGCCAACTTTGGTCAATGGTGGCTGATGGTGGTCATTGGTCGAAAGTTATCGTCGGCCAACTTCAATTGTCATTGACATCCACCATTATCAAAAATTGAAAAGGATATTTTTTTTATCTTTTGACCAGTTATTTAGTACCAAGAAGTTGAGTTAAAACCAAAATATCAAACAAGATTATAATAGGTAAAATTTATCTACAAAAATCTCAATTGAAAAGTTTTCCTAGAAAAGTTAAATTTCAAGGAAGTTCTAGCTTATAAAAGTCGAACCAAACTGTCGCATAGACCAATTCAAATTCAAAAAGGCATCTGCTCAATTTTGCAAGAATCATATTGTTCGTCCATTGATTATTACATCAAATATGTGAAGAACCAACAAGCCCAGCATCAGAAAGCATACATTCAACAGTACAAACTAAAAAATTAACAACAAACAACTGACGCAACAAACGACCACCTTTCTTTTCAAAAGCATGCATAACAATACTAAACTCACTAACAATACTCCATGAAATAGAATGATTGGAATTCTTAATAGAAACAATATGATTCCATAATTCTCTTCTACAGTGTCCATCAGTAATGCCCCTAAATTGGGTGCTACGGAAACTAAACCACTATACTAGGGTTAATGCACTAATAAAAAAAATTTAACTACAACTACCTAAAACTTGTGTGTGCGGCTAATAACTTTTGTCTCTAAACATCGAACTAGACTGCATTCCAACTAAGTACCTGAAAACAAGTAGGTAAAATACGTGTGAATGACTTCTAAGTCACCCAATACGTGCCTACAAGAAAACACAATAGAAAACACTTATAACTAAATTCTAGATTTCGAAAGCTTCCTTAAATTTTTCTGGATGTCTAAAAATTCTAAACTAGGTTCCCATTGGAACTAAAACTCTAAATAAATCTCTTATTAAAAATTGTAGAAATTCTTTTTAGGGAAAACTCAGTAAATCATGCTCTTTGAAAACTTTCTTTCCATTCTAAAAGTCATGCACTAATCTAATGCATTCTTGGAAAACATCTCTAAGACTAGACTCTAGCCTAAAGACAAAATCTTGAATCTAACTAAAAAACACAATCCTTGGCTGGACTAACACTAAAACTCTGTTTTTGTTTCAATTAGAATCTGGCAAAAACACAAAAGCCAAAACACAGCTCAATTCTAGCTTAAATCTAAATTCTGAATCTCAAATCAAAAAACTCTTTTCTTTTCTAGTGCCACCTTGATAAGGGATGACCTAACCACAAACAGAGGGAGAGGCATCATCTCAACCTCCTACACTGCCACGATGAAAATCCTTGTGCTGGGCATTCCACTATCTACCTCGGCCAATAGGCTGCACTCTTAGGCTCCTTAGGTCTCTTTTAGCCAACAAGCTCACACTGTTTTCTCTATGCACAGGGATGCATTTCCCAACGCCTCTTTCTTTCTTAGTGTTTGAGCTTACAAGTTATCTTACCTGGTCCATTCAATACCTTTCAAACCAGGACCAACTCAGAAAAAGTTTTATTCTAAAAATATGCATCTTTTCTTTTGAATCTCTTTCTCTTTAAAACTCCTTTTGTAAAACTATTCTTTTACTCTGAGATATCTCCTATAAATCTCTATAAAGCTCTTTCTAAACATTATGCCAAAACACTTCAAAATAGGTATAAGATTATATTCTTAAACATTTTTACTAAAATCCATTTTATTTGGCTCTAGGGTCTGGTTCGACATACCGAATCAGATCGACAAACCGAAATAGGCCCAAGTGCCTAGATCAATCGATCGAACTTTCAGAACGGTCATTCGATTTTTCCTGGTTCGGTCAATCGAAACATTTTGGTCGACCAAAATATCTTAGAATGGAAGACTAGAACATTTCAGTCTACCGAAACAAGACTCTAAATTTAAAACTGACAGAAAAATGGCATACCGATTTTTATTCGGTATACTGATTTTCTTGTCTTCTGAATTCTTCCCCAAACCCTAACTCTGTGTTCGTCGAAATTGGGACCTCCAGCGAACCCCTTTCTGGTGAGTCATAAATTCTACATAAAACATATATTATAGCATGTCAAGTCTACTTTCATTTGGGATAAGTTTCATTAAAAACTATAGTCTATATCCCAAGATTCAAAAATCACAAGGTCTGGGACACATTTAAAAACACTATGGCATGCTTCTCAAAAAAATCAACATAAATTCATCATAATTTGTGGAACAATCTCCAGAATCTCATACATTCATCATCCAACTCAAATCTATCCAATTTCATGCATTTAACTCAATATCCTAGCATGATTCTAGATTTGAACCATAATAGTAATAAAGGAAGGAAGAATGGAGATACGTACACTCTATGAGATCTCCGACGATCCTCACCACTCGACGGCCTCCCCTCTACTACCCAGTGAGTCTTCTGAGTGCTCTGGTCTCCTGGCGATCGCACTTTGCCATCGGCGACCACCTTTCCGCCCCCTTCTTCCTATCTTTCTTCTAGTTTTCTTGGTTTTGGCTCTCCCTTCTTCTTCTCTTCCTCTCGGTCTGCCACCCTCCTCGCCTTCCACCACCTCCAAATTATGTTGTCGCTTGACTGTCATCATGCGTTGATGACTGCCATCAAGAATTCTGACATATCAACGAGGCAACATAGCATAAGGTTGTGGGCACTGTGGTGAGCATAGTGAATGGTGGTGGTGATTGTGCGGGTTACTATGCTGAGTTGACTCAGCTACCAACCTGACCCCATAGGTCCCACACATGCATACGTGGCACAGACCAATCCAAAATACCGCACAAAAGGGGAAATTACCAGAGAAATACCAATTAAATACAGGAGAGGCCAAACAAATCATATCATTATACTTAATTATCTAGATTACAATAATTCATTACATTTAATTTGGATAACACAAGCACAAATATTACACCATCACAACTAGCATGCACCACTATCAACAAAACTTTATCACTAAAACCATCAATCAAAGAAATGAAAATGCTTGAGCAAAAGAGTCAAAAATTTCAACTTTAGCAATAGTAGAACTAGAAACCCATATTTTTGCAAATCCCATGCCATTAGAACAAAAGTTATCCATATATACCAATCTTATGTTCAATAAGTTTAACCATCTAACAGTGGGATGATTTGACATACCTCTAGCATTCCAAATTAGCATTTTCATTGGATAACACAAGAAAAGGATTCTAATAATCCAACATCCTCAACCTATTCCTTGTTAGCATACCATGAACTTCTTGATATTCCTTCTCATAATCATAACCCAAGTCACTATAATAGCCATTTTCAATATAAGCAAGATGATAACCCAAGCACCATTTACATGAGACACCCAAGAAGTGTTATCTTTCACCTTTGTTGGGTATGTGGAGCCTGATTATATTAAATCCTAAGCCTACGGATCTAACTAAGATGCCTTATTCCTCTTCTATATAAAGGGGGCAGTCTTCTGTAACATGTAATACTTTTGATCTCGAGAGTAGAAAGAAAACTTTGTGCAGCCATGGACGTAGTCAACTTATCGAACTACATAAATCCTTGTTTTCTATGTATGCTTGTTTATTTTCTCATTCACTTCTCCTCTAGATCCTATAGGGATATCCTTTACCAACAACTAGTATCAGAGCTTTTGGTTCAAGAGGAATAGTGGGAGCGATGGTAGAAGATGACAAGGTCAGAATTGAAAATTTTGATAGTAAAGATTTCAGTTTCTAGAAGATGTAGATAGAGGACCATCTCTGCCAAAAGAAGTAATACAAACCGCTATTAGAGAAGAAGCCAAAAGGGATGAAAAAAGAGGCTTGGGATCTTTTAGATCACTAGAGACTTGGTGTGGTCAGATTGACACTAACAAAGAACATAGCGTTCAACATCGTCAAAGAGAAGGCCACAGCAGACCTGATGAAGGCATTGTCAAATATGTACAAGAAGTCAACGACTTCGAACAAGGTATATTTGATGCATCATTTATTTAATCTTAATATGTCAAAAAGAGGGTACGTTGTAGATCATATCAACGAATTCAACATGATTATAACTCAATTGAGTTCGATGGAGATCGTGTTCGATGATGAGGTTAGGGCACTGATTTTGTTATCAACACTACTAGAATGCAAGTTTGCAATTGTGACTAGAGTTAGCAGTTCGCTAGGTAATACAAAGTTGAAGTTAAAAGATATCCGAGATCTAATTCTGAGTGAGGACATTTGCAGGAAGGAATCCAATGAATCTTCAAAATCTACGTTAAGTATAGAAAGTAGAGGACGGAGTCAAAACCAAAGCTAGAATCAAACTCATGGTAGATCTAAGTCCAACAGGAAGGGTATGAATCGCAAAGGCATTGTCTATTGGAACTGCGAGAATAAGGGTCACTTCAGTAGTCAATGCAAGGCACCGAAGAAGAAGAAGAAGAACCAGTCAAAAGATAATGATTCTGCAAACTCAACTAGTGAAGACATTGCTGATGACCTAGTTTGCTGTATTGACAATCCTATTGAGTCATGGATTATGGACTCAGGTGCATCGTTTCACCTTACCAACTGTCGGGATTTGCTACATAACTATATTGAAATGGAAAATGCAAGACTTTATCTTGTTGATGATGGTTGTTTGGATATTGTGGGCAAGGGTGAAGTTCACACAAGGACTGAAAATGGACTATAGAAATTGTAGGAATTTAGACATGTTCTAGATCTTAAGAGGAATTTGATCTCCATGGGTTAGATCGACAATGAAGGATACACAACAGTATTCGGAGGAAGACAATGGAAAATGATCAAGGGTGCTACAGTTGTGGCACAAGGGAAGAAAATAGGAACTCTATACTTGACTTTAGGATAGAAGGACACCATTTTAGTTATTGACTGTTCAACTGACTCAAAACTATGGCATTGGAGGCTTGGGCACATGTGTAAAAAGAGAATGAAGCTATTGGCATCAAAAGGAAAAATACCAAATTAGAAATCAGTGGATGTAAGCCTTTGTGAGAATTGCATCTATGGCAATAGAAGAGAGTCAGTTTCTTAAAGTTTGTAAGAAGGTCAAAGGTAGAAAAGATGAAGTTAGTTCATATTGACGTATAGGGACCGAACCCTATAAAATCTCTTGGAGGCTCACGCTATTATGTCACATTCATAGATGACTACACCAGAAAGGTATGGGTTTATCTTTTGAAAAATAAATCTGATGTGTTTGTTACTTTTAAAAGGTAAAAAATCAAATTAGTCAGAAAGTGAAGAGTCTGAGGTCTGACAATGGTGGAGAGTATGATAATTATGAGTTTAAAGATTTCTATGCAGGACTTGGAATTTGAATGATCAATATAATCCCAGACTAGAGCAGAATGACATTACTAAAAGAATGAACATGACCTTGAATGAGAAAGCAAGAAGCATGAGGTTGCATATAGTTTTTCCAAAAACCTTTTGGATAGATGCAATCAATACAATAGTATATCTTATCAATCGAGGACCTTCAATTCCTTTGGGATATAAGATCTATAAAGAGGAATGAACTGGAAAGGAGATAACTCTCCCACAGCTGAAAGTTTTTTGTTGTGTTTCTTACGTACACATTGTAACGCCCCGAACCCGGGCACGCTACCAAACAATAGCATCACAAGCCTAATTACACAAATTACAGAACAAAAGGACTGTAACCAAGGCTCACCTC
>JAMKQA010022745.1:0-25521 GCA_024699735.1 Posidonia australis
TCAATAGTTACAATGGTTCGGTTCGGTTTGAAAATTGTTCAAACCGAACTATATGGTTTGGTTTGTGGTTTTGTCTCAAACCGAACCAAACCGAACCGTGCCCACCCCTACTAGAAACCTCTGTGCTCGCTCCTCCTCAAACTCATAAGCAGGAGCAAAACATTTTAGCCAGGTGAACTTAGTCTCATACTCGAGCACCGACATCGTGCTCTGCTCTAGACTCCAGAAATCTCGACAAAGCTACTCCTTCACATGGGCGGGAAAATACTTGTCATAGAAGGACACCTTGAAATCCTTCCATTGGATGCTAACAATGACTGAGTCCGGGAACTTCAACCACCTCACAGACTTCTACCACCTATTTGCCTCACCATCTAGTAGATAAGTCGTCAGCCACACCTAATGCTCCTCTAGGCATGCCATGCTCTCCAACATATTCACCACCTTCTTTAGTCAGGCCTCACTCTCTTCAGCACTGACCTTGCCCTTGAACGATGGCAGACAAAGCTTCGTGAATTGGTTTAGCGATGGGTCACTCGACGGCTCGCTAGCACTACTCTTGCAGAAAGTGTGGGAGATCCCGTGTGTCAAACTCCTCAGTTCTGCACGAACCGCCTTCCATCCACCTATGTCCTCTCGAGGCTCAGTCTCCTCGATAAGGGCCTTGCCCTTACGACCACGAGGAGGCATCCTGCCGAGGAAAGCATGAGTGACAAAAGTCACCCAACACGCACCCAAAAAAAAAACAATAGAAAACAAAACTATATTAATTTTTTTTCTCTTAAATTCTTTCCGTAAATCATTTTCTCTAAACCCCACAAACTAGGCTTACATCGGCCAAAACTACAACCAGGACTCTACCAGCCCAAAACCACAAGTAAAGGTCCTTAATGGCCAAAACCACACACAGTGAGTTGGGAAGCCCTGCTCTAGGCAGCCAAACTCTGGTCACAAGTAGTCTACCGAAGAGCCACCAATAGCGAATGCATTGCCACAGTGAAGCCACCTTGAGTAAGAGCGATCACCGTCCTACGATTCCCATACCTGGAGAACCCTCACAAAGCCAGCCCCTCCTTGAGAAGGTTGTCCTATCTCTCAAGACGCTATTAGCTACAAGGCACGTGTCCCACCCGCACTAGCCACCACAAGGTATGCTTCCTCACGGCGTCCTC
Source organism: Posidonia australis (assembly GCA_024699735.1). NCBI lineage: Eukaryota > Viridiplantae > Streptophyta > Magnoliopsida > Alismatales > Posidoniaceae > Posidonia > Posidonia australis. The sequence goes on from JAMKQA010022745.1 coordinate 1,173, forward strand.
CACATACGATGCTCAAGAGGGAGTGTCATACCTCCACACTCGCTAACACCCATGCTTCAGTGCTTACAGCGATACTAGGAGTATCATACCTCCCCATCAAGCCACAAAACACTTTAACCTGTGGACCACAACCCTAGCCTTGAGACGATAGTCAGAAAGTCACATACCTCTAAGACTCAACGTCCCTTAGCCTCAGGTATCTCGGCTCCTGACCTCGACTAGGGAGATATGCTCGACCACCCGAGAATGTCGTCACATTCCCTAGTCTCGACAACACGGTCCCATAGTGTCTCGGTCCGCACACAGAAAACAAGGAAAACCATTTTCCAAATCTACCAACTCATTTCTTTTGAAATCATTTTCAAAATCATTTTATATCTTTGAAAATTCTTCCAAAACCGTGGTAAAATGGTACATCAGGTGTCCCATGCGACCACCACTAACGGCCCACAATCCCATCTCAAAGGGACAATACAAACCAATCTGAGAAACCCATAGAAAATCATATTTTATAAAAGCATTTGGGCCCTAATTCGGCATGCCGAAAAATAGGTTCGGTATGTCAAAAATTCTTGGTTCGGTAGACCAATTTGGATCAGTTGATCAAATCAGGTCAACGGTTAACACTCAGGCCAAAATCGATATACCGAAGATTGTTCGATTGACCGAAATCCACTGATTCTGTCGACCACCAAAAATTGGACGATCGAATATTGACCAGAGAACAAAAACTGACAGAAAGACGACATAGCAAAATTGTTCGGTATGTCGATTTCTACGAAAAACAGAAAACGACCCAACCTACACATTTCAAAATCGCCCAAAGTGGGACCTACGATCAGACTCCTCAGACAAATACCTAAAATCTCACATAAAACATAAGATGTAGATCCTTGAGTCTACACCAAAACGCAACAAACAAAACCAGAATCCATTCACCATGCATCAAGATATAAATTCACAAAAGCATAAGGGTCAAAATGACGTAAAACTCAACTGTCGCCATTAACACCCATAAATACATCCATAAATACTCATAAAATCATAATAAATTCTAGGAATGTAAATTTACCTATATTTCATGCAATCCTATCAATTTCTACTAATTTCATGCTCTCTATTCATGGGTTGGAGGTGCGTACCTGAGAAACATTGTCTGGCCATCCTCCGACCAACTTCAGCGATCCCAACCTCGCTGGGGCTCTCTCGACCACAGGGGTACACCACTGGAGCTCCACATATGGCCACGAGCCACCGTACGCCTCTGCTAACCCTTGAGCACACCGAACAGGGAGGAAGATGCAGGGAGGAGTGAAACAGGGGAGGGAGAGTGAGAGAGACGAGAAGAAGGGGGTGAGTGGAGGGAGAGAGAACGAGTGGAGGGGGAGGGGGAGGGGGAGGAAGAGAGGTGGCATGCTCGGGATGGAGGAAGAATGCATAGAGAAGGAGGAGAGGCAAGGTGTGTTGGTCGTGCATCGGCACGCATAAGCTTATAAAGCCATGCAATGCGGTAGCTGAACGTGTGCACTACTGCATGTCCTACCTAACCACATCCCACTTGAGCATACCAAACCCACACCACCAACTCGTTCCCACCAACCGGTCCACGAAGGCGGGCCCCACATGGTCCAGCACCCAGGCCCACAAGCATAGTGCCAACCATGTACAGAGACACGCAATTGAAGCCGGCCCACGAGGTCCAAGCCCAAATGCACAAAACTACATAAACGGGCCTCGGAACAGTAACACCTGTCCAAGAATAAATTCATTAAAATGTAAATAATTACAAAATGAATTTTATGGGTGTTACATGCACTTAGTATCTTGAGATGGGCCCCACCATAAATAGAATTTATTTGTTTGTCTCTTTCTTATTAAAGAATATTTAAGTGTTTGTCATTGGACTAATCACTGTTTTGGTTTTGATTATTATTCATTTATTTAGTTGATGCTTCTACTTCAATTAGTACCAACATTAATTTCATTCCAATACTTAATGGCATAAACTTCAAGTACTAGAAGGAGAATGTCATGATTGTTCATGGGTACATGAATTTAGATTTGGCGTTAAGGATGGAACAACCCTCTACTTTAGTGTCCGACAGTTTAGTTGACGACAGGAAAGCTTATGAAAAGTGGGAGCTTTCCAATAGGCTATGTTTGATGATCATTAGGCATGCCATTCCCGAAACCTTTCGGGGTACTTTGTCCGAAGAGATAACTGCAAGAGAGTTTCTCAATGACCTTGAGAAATGATTTTCCAAGAATGAAAAGGCGAAAACTAGTACATTGTCGACAAAGTTAGTTTCTATGAGGTACAAGACTAAGGGAAACATAATGGAGTACATTTTTGAGATGTCTAATATTGCTCCAAAACTAAAAGTACTTAAGTTAGAGCTATCGAAGCACTTATTCGTGCATTTAGTTTTGATCTCTCTTCCTCAACAATTCAACTAATTCAAAATCAATTATAACTGCTAGAAAGAGAAATAGACTCTTATTGAGCTCATTTCTCATTGTATGCAAGAGGATGAAAGTCTATAGCAAGATAAGACAGAGAGTGCTCATCTGGCTTCCATCTCTAAGGAAAAAGGTGTAACACCCCAGTGCATCACAAATCAGCATCAACACTACTCATTTAACTAATTAAATGAATTAAGCTAAACAAAGTAAATAAACAACTTAAACAGCTAAGTAATTACCTAGAATCTCGTGTGTAGCTAGTGGCTCCTCTATATGCACCAATACTGCATTGCACCAATATTTGCACTTGAAAACCAAAATATAAAACATGTGAGTGACCTAATGTCACATAGCACATGCCCAACAAAAATAAATAAAACACACGTGAAGCTATGCTATTTTCACATCACAAGTATTTTTCAAACATTTCATAGTCATGCTTTTCAAATATTCTCTTTTTGTTTCTTTTGAAATTTCATGTATCTTTTCAAATCATTTTATGCATTTCATGAAAACCAAAACTCAGCTAGTAGCCAGCCTGAAACAGCACACAGCATAATTTTATCCAAATCTTGGTTGGAACTAGCTAACACTACAAATTTGGACTAAAACTTGGCAAAAACCACAAGAGAAACTTATGTGCTAGTTCTAACTTAAAACCAGGCTCACACACAGTCCGACTAAAACCTATCGCGTCACCCTAGCCATAGGTGATCGACCTGGCCACAAGCAACTGATGAGGCACAAACCCCAACCTTATTGCACTGCCATAGTGAACTACCCCATGCAGGAGTCCACTTGCCTTGGCCTCGTAGGCCTCATAGAACCATGGCCACACAGATCACAAAACACATGCATGGGGTGCATCCTCACGACGCCCTTGTGTGCCTAGATACCCCATGACTCACAATCCAAGGCCCAGCCAGCAGTTGGTAAAGAGGGTGGACTGGTCTCTTTCACCTCGACCCTATAGTACCTCAAAGAACCAAGATCATTTTCACCCATGCTTGCTGCCGGAAACCATGTCGTAGGGTACATATCGATTTCACAGAGGTTTTATACCCCCAGTGCCTTTGCCCCTATCGCCACGCAGATCCGACCCAAAACCATAGAAAACTTTTGAAAACATGCATTTCCTTTTCAAAACATCTTTTGAAAACCTTTTCATTATAGGAATCATTTCTACAAATTTAAACTTACCAATTATACAAATTCAAAACCAATTGCATTGGTGCGTCACCTAGGTGCACCAGCATGGTGTGCCACTTAGGTGCACCACCATGGTGCGCCCCATGCAGAAAAATCAGAGCAGCAGCTCGGTAGACTGCTGTCGAAAATCGCCAAAGGTGGGAGCCTTGGCCGGGTCCCCTTCTAGCCTCTGAAAAATTCTGAAAAATACATGGAAACATTAAGCTCTAAGTCTTTTACAATTGGGACAAGTTTCATAAAGATCCAATTTGTAAAATCTCAAGATAGAAAATCACAAAGCCAAAGAGGTTGTTTAAAAACACTATAGCAACACCTAATGAAAAATCACCAAATATTTTCGATAAATCCTAATAAAATCACATGGAGATTACTATCCACTAATTACATGCTAATCTACCATTTTATCATGATTTAAGCTGAATTTTAGAGAGAAAAGGAAGGAGGACGCATACTCAGTGTCAACCAACGATCCTCCCTTCTTCTCTAGCGATGTCCCTCCCCTTACGGTGAGCTTCCCCGAAACAAGGATCCTTCCTCACTGGCTTCACAGCTCGATGCCCCTCTCTCTCGCCTCACCTTCTCTATATATAGGCCTCCAATCATTGTCGTCTTCGCAGGCGATACCGCTGACCATCGTTTGAGCATAGCACGACGCAGTACGGTCGAGGGGAAGGGTGGCATAGGGCATGGCCAAGGAGCGGGAGGTGCAAGGTAAGGAGATGCAGAGCCGCTATCAGGGTGAGGAAACACAAGTTATGGTCGACATGGGCTTTGGTGGCATTCACTATGCGTACTGTTACGTCGTATTGTGCCACCATCGTATGTTGGTTTGGTGCGCCACAAGGTTGTGCTAGAATCATGTGCCAATCTTGTGTGCCTAAGACATGCACCTGGACTACCTTTGATTGAGTTAACCAAACCACTAGCCAACACTCGAGGACAAACACAAGATTCCCACACCCAACATAATCATCCATTGATAATTAATCCTAGAATTACATGGTACTTCTTAATTACATCTTTTATGAATTTCAGGATGTTACATCCTACTCCCCTAAAAGAATTTTGTCTTCAAAATTCACTCCTAACAAAACATATGGGGGTAATGCATCTGTACATCCTCTTCACGCTCCCAAGTAGCTTCTTTGGTACCATGATGTTGCCACTACACTAATACCAGAGGAACGACCTTATTCCTGAGAACTTGTTCTTTCTTATCCAGTATCTGAATAGCATCCTCAACTAGTGACAGGTCACCTTGTAGCTCCTCCGGGTGTAGAGGTATGATCTGGGACACGTCTACCAAACATTTCTTCAGCAACGACACGTGAAAGACACTATAGATGCCAAAGAGTTCTGAAGGCAAGTCCAACTCGTATGCCACCTCACTAACCCTCCTAGAGATCTAGTAAGGTCTAATGTAGTGCAAACTCAGTTTGTCTCGGTGTCTAAATCTTTCCACTCCCTTGGTTAGTGATACCTTTAGGAAGACAAAGTCTCCTACTTTGAATTCCAAAGGTTAGCATCTTCTGTCTACATAGCTTTTTTGGCGGCTCTGTGTAGCTGCTAGTCTTTTCCTGATCAGGTCCACCTTTTCTTCGTTTTACTGCATGATCTCTGGCCCATGGGTTGACGTTCACCTACCATGCTCCAACAGGTGGGTGTCCTACATGGTCTTCCGTATATGGCCTCATAAGGAACCATCCCTATGTTGGAATGATAGCTGTTGTTGTAGGTGAACTCGATTAATGCTAGATGATCTTCCTAGCTTCCTCAAAAGTCCATAACATAGGCCCTCAACATGTCTTCTAGTGTCTGAATTGTCCTCTTGATTTGACCATCAGTCTGCAAGTGAAAGGCAGTACTAAAGTTTAACACTATGCTAAACGCTTCTTGCAACGCCCTCCAGAATCTTGAAGTGAACCGGGTGTCTCTATTAGATGCAATCAAGACTGGGTCTCCATGCAACTGCACTATCTCAGACACATATAGTTTTGCTAGCTGTGCCAAATGAAGATTTACCCTCATGGGTAGGAAGTGTGCTATTTTGGTGGGCCAGTCGATGATTACCCATACTGTATCATTCTTTCTCCTGGTCTTGGGTAATCCCGTCACGAAATCCATTGATACCTACTCCCACTTCTAGACTGGAAGGTCCAGAGCTAATAGTATTCCTTCGAGCTTTTGGTGCTCAATTTTCACCATCTGGTAAGTCGCATACTTCGTCACGTGCTCAGTAATTTCTCTTTTCATCCTAGGCCACCAGAAATTTCTTTTGAAGTCCTTGTATATTTTGGTGCTTCCTGGATGAATGGTATAACTAGACTAGTGGGCCTTACCAAGTAGTCTCTATTTCACTTCCTCCACCTAAGGAACGTACAGTCACCGATTGTACCTCAGTCCACCGTCTACACCGATTGAGAAATGAGGTGCCTCTCCTGCCTCCAACTTCTGCCAGATATCTCGCAAAAACGGGTCCAATTGCTGAGCTATCACAATTGCCTCCAATAGTTTCAGATGAATAGATAGATTAGCCATCTCGGTTTTGACAGGTCTTTGAGATTGTCTCCATGGTCTACACTCAACCAGTCCTACCAATAGATGTCATTTTTTGATCATTAAGTTGGCCATGACTTGAGTGCGTTTGCTAAGAGCATCAGCGACCACATTCGCCTTTTCTAGGTGATATGACAGGTTGAAGTCATAATCTTTGAGATATTCCACCCATCTCCTTTGCCTTAGATTTAGGTCTTTCTGCATGAAAATGTACTTCAGGTTGTGATGGTCTGTGAATACTTCAAACTGTTCATCATATAGGTAATGCCTCCAAATCTTCAAGGCAAAAACTACCGTAGCCATTTCTAAGTCACGGGTGGGATAATTCTTCTCATGGTCCTTCAATTAGCGTAAGGCATATACCACCACCCTCCCATGCTGCATCAAGACACACCCTAAACCGGTCCCACAGGCATCACTATAGACTATAAAACCACCACTCCCAGAAAATAAGGTCAATATTGGAGAGGTGACCAGTCGGGCCTTCAACTCAAGGAAACTCTCCTCACAATGCCAGTCCCACACAAAGGGAACTTCCTTCTGAGTCAATCTGGACAGGGGTGTAGCTATCTTGGAGATATCTTGTATGAATCTCCGATAATACCGAGCCAAACCCAAGAAACTTTTGACCTTAGTGACATTCTTAGGTCTGGCTCAACTGTTAAAAGCTTCCATCTTAGCTGGATCCACTTTGATGCCTGCTCTAGTGATGATGTGACCAAGGAAGGCCACTTCTTCCATTCAAAACTAGCACTTGGAGAATTTGACGTAGAGCTGGTGCTGCCTCAATGTCTCTAACACCGTCCTCAAGTGTATTTGGTGGGTCTATACATCAGGAGAGTATACCAGCACATCATCTACGAACTGGTCCAGGTATGGCCTAAATACTTTGCTCATCAGGTCCATGAAAGCAGTCGGTGCATTCGTCAACCCGAATGGCATGACTAGAAACTCATAATAGCTATATTGGGTCCGAAAGGCTATCTTTTGCACATCAAATTCTTGGATCCGAAGCTGGTGATATCCTGATCTCAAGTCTATCTTCAAGAATATAGAGACCCCTTGTAGCTAGTCAAACATATCATCAATCCTGGGCAGCAGATACTTGTTTTTCAGGATGATCTAATTCAGTATCCAATAATCAATGCATAACTAGAGTGAACCATCCTTCTTCTTGACAAATAGCACTAGCACTCCCCAAGGTGATACACTTGGACGGATGAATCCCTTATCTAGTAGATCTTGCAACTGATTCCGGTGCTCTCTCAACTCAACAAGTGCCATTTGATATGAGGTCTTCGAGATAGGACTTGACCTCGACATGAGACCAATTAAGAACTCTACTTCCCACTGTGAAGGCATTCTGGGTAACTCCTCAGGAAAGATATCAGGGTACTCTTGCACAACGGGTATATCCTGTACCTCTAAAACCTATGACGAGGAGACTGTTACACAGGTAAGGTAGCCTATGTTGCCTTATGCTAGCTGGCAATAGGCCTTGAACGTTGATATCACTTTTTTTGGCTCACCTGGTCTGGTTCCTTGCACCATACACCATTCTTCACTCGGACATTTTGCCAAAACTCTCTTCTTCGCACAGTCTATCACTGTTGAGTGCTGTGCCAGCAGTTTATTCCCAATATGACATCATATTCTTGCATCTCTATCACAATCAGACTGGCTCTGACATCTTTGTCCCCTAGCTTGACATCCACTGATCGTAGGAACCTCCATGCTAAGCTGTGCTCTCCCAAAGGGGTTACTACATTAAGCTAGAAAGTTAACTTAGCTGGCCTTCTCCAATCTCAGCTGCAAAAGACTCAAAGATGAAGGAGAACGAGCTCCCTGAGTCAAATAAAACTCCAGCCATATGGTCGACTACAAAGAAAGAACCTAACAATATACATCATAACCATAGTCATTACCACTGAAATAGTTCTGGTTACAATATTATATTAAAGGTTCTTATTACAATAACATCACTGCTCTTTATCCTCTACGATGTCTCTTGAGGAACCAACATTTCGAGTAGAGATGGCAAACACTCTCCCCTTAGGTTGCTGATGGAGTGCATCTCCAGCTACCTTAGGGGGATCAGGACAGTTCTTCAGGAAGTGCCCAATCTTTTTGCAGTTGTAGCACTTTATGTTGTCTTTATTCAGCTTTAGGCATGTACACTGTGCTGCCATGTGTCCTGACCAACCAAAGTTGTAGCAAGTCTTCTTATCTAGGCCACTATTTGACCATGTCTAACTGTAACCAGTACCTCCAGTAACATTACACCCCTCAAAGTTGGAGTGCTCCTTCCTTTCATTTCTGCAGCTCCCAGAACTTCCAACACTTGCAACCTTGGAACCTGAGGGTCGAGAAGCAGACATTTTCCCTTTGCCCTTTGGGTGTTCTTCCAAGAACAGTCGACGATCATCCTCAAATGGGCTGCTAGATCGATTGCATCTGTTAGGCTCTAGCACTAGACTCGATTTGAGGGCTGGATTCAATCCTTCTATGAATCTCTTAGCTCTGGGCTTCTCCGTGTCAAAGGTTTGTGTGAACTGCTCTAACCGAGAAAAGGTGGCCTCATACTCTACCACGGTCATGCCTCCTTGCTTCAAGTTCCGGAATTATCTATCCAATTGATCCCTCTCATATTTTGCTTCAAGGCTCCATACAGGATGGCATTTGCTGTGTTAAGGGAGCTTAGGAATCACCTGCAGGAACTGATGGATAAGGGATTCATTCATCCTAGTATTTCACCTTGGGGAGCACCGGTTCTATTTGTTAAGAAGAAGGATGGTTCACTTCGGCTCTGTATAGACTACCATAAGTTGAATCAGATCACTGTAAAGAACAAGTATCCACTGCCCAGGATCGATGATTTGTTCGACCAGTTGCAAGGTGTATCGGTGTTTTCCAAGATAGACTTGAGATCTGGATACCATCAGTTGAGGATCAGTGATCCAATTGTGCAGAAGACAACCTTTCGCACCCGTTATGGACATTATGAGTTTTTGGTTATGTCATTTGAATTGACGAATGCTCTGGTTGCTTTTATGGACCTGATGAATAGGGTGTTTAGGACCTATTTGGATCAGTTGTGGTCATCTTTGTGGATGACGTTTTGGTGTATTCTCTGGATGTTCAAACTCACTGAAGGCATTTAAGGATCGTACTGGAGACTTTGAGGCAACATCAGCTTTATGCGAAGTTCTCCAAGTGCGAGTTTTGGTTGGAGGAGGTGTCCTTCCTTGGTCACATCATTTCATAAGAAGGCATCAAGGTAGATCCAGCCAAAGTAGAGGCTGTAAGCAGTTGGGCCAGAGCGAAAACAGTAACTGAGACTAGAAGTTTTCTTGGCCTAGCAGGATATTATAGGAGATTTCTCCAAGATTGTTGCACCATTGACCAGACTGACCAGAAAGGAAGTGCACTTTGCATGGGATTGGCAGTGTGAGGAGAGCTTCAATGAGTTGAAGGTTCATCTGGTATCAGCCCTAGTCTTGACTTTGCCCTTTGGGAGTGGCAGTTTCATAGTCTACAGGGATGCTTGTGGAACTAGTTTGGGGTATGTCTTAATGCAACATGGTAAGGTGGTGGTGTATGCCTCGCACTAGTTGAAAGATCATGAGAAGAACTATCCCACCCATGACTTAGAAATGGCAGCTGTTGTGTTCGCCCTGAAGATTTTGAGGCATTATATGTATGGCAAATAATTTAAGGTGTACACAGATCATAAGAGTCTGAAGTGCATCTTTACTCAGAAGGATTTGAACCAAAGATAGAGGCGCTGGATGAAGTATATCAAGGATTATGATTTCAATTTGTCATACCACCTAGGGAAAGCAAATGTGGTTGCAGATGCCTTAAGCAAACGCGTGCATGTCATGGCTAGCCTGATGATTCGTGAATGGAAATTGTTAGAGGAACTAGTCGAGTGCAAGCCTCGAAAAAATCTCAGGGAAATGCCAGAGTGATGTTTGCCAATTTGTCTGTTCGCCCGAGGATGATCAAGGCAATTGTCATATCTCAGCAATATGATTCTTTTGTATCTGATATCTGGAGGAAGTTGGTAATGTCCCTCACTTTTCAGTCAGGGTGGACGGTGGGTTGAGGTATGATATGAGATTCTATGTACCTCAAATAGAGGAAATTAAGAACAGTCTGCTGGATGAAGCTCACCGCTCCAGATACACTATTCATCCAGGAAGCACCAAGATGTATAAAGACCTGAAGAGGAATTTCTGGTGGCCTGGGATGAAGAGAGAGATTGTTGAGTATGTGGCAAAGTGTGCAACCTGCCAGATGGTGAAAATAGAGCACCAGAAGCCCAGAGGAACTTTGTAGCCTCTGGACGTGCTAGTGTGGAAATGGGAAAATGTGTCGATTGACTTTGTGAAGGGTTTGCCAAGGACCCAAAGGAAGAATGATACAGTTTAGGTGATAGTGGATCATCTTACAAAATCGACACATCTCTTGCCAATGAGGGTAAATCTCCCTTTGGCAAAGTTGGCAGAGTTATATGTGGCTGAGATTGTAAGATTGCACGGTGTCCCAGTGTCTAATGTGTCTAACAGAGACACGAGGTTCACATTGAGGTTCTAGGGAGCTTTACAGGAGGCTTTTGGCATAATGCTGAACTTTAGTACAGCCTTCTATCCCTAGACGGATGGCAGACTAAGAGGACCATCTAGACACTAGAGGACATGTTAAGTGCCTGTGCCTTGGACTTTGGTGGTAGCTGAGAGGATCACATACCTCTGATTGAGTTTACATATAACAACAGTTACCACACCAGTATTGGTATGGCACCATATGAGGCATTGTATGGTAGATCCTGCATGATGCCCACTTGCTGGAGTGAGGTGGTTGAGAGACAGTTAGTTGAGCCCGAGATCGTAAAACAGTACGAGGGCAAGGTGGATCTGATCAGGAAGAGGTTGTTGTCTGCCTAGAGCCAGCAGAAGAGCTATGCTAAAAGGAGGTGGAGACCTATGGAATTCGAGGTAGGAGACTTCGTTTTCCTAGAGGTGTCACCAACCATGGGTGTGATGTGGTTTGGTATGACAGGCAAGTTGAGCCCAAGATACATCGGACCGTACCAGATTACTAAGAGGGTTGGTGAGGTGACATATAGACTAGATCTGCCTCCAGAGTTGGCTGATGTACACAACACCTTTCATGTATCTATGTTGAGGAAGTGTTTGGTCGATGCATCCCAAGTAATATTGGTGCAACCAGAGGAGTTGTGGGAGGAGCTGTCTATGGTGGAAAATGCAGTTCAGATACTGGATAGAAAAGAGCAAGTCCTCAGGAACAAAGTGATTCTATTGGTGTTAGTTCAGTGGCAAAACCATGGTATAGAGAAAGCTACTGGGAATGCGAGGTGGACATCTAGAGACAGTACCCCTACTTATTTTATTAGAGCTGAATTTCGAGGACGAAATTCTTTTAAGGGGGTAAGATGTGACATCTGGGCCTGATTATCCATTTTAATTGTAAACCATGTAATTAATTGTAATATTGTATAAATGGTTTATTAATGGATAATCTGTTGTTTTTGTGATTGTGAGGTTTGGTTGGCTTACTGTGCACCTAGTTGTGATTTAGGACCAATGTGGAGTTCGGTTTGAGGATGCACAGTCACCTTGGTTTGTGTGCCTATCTTTTCTCCTTTTCTTTCCTTCTTTTTCTCTCCCACTCTCACGAGCTCACCCCATCTCTGTCTTCTTCTTCTTCCTCCTATATCCGTGCGACCACACGACGGCAGCTCGTGCCTCCCCGTCCCTTTTGACGTGATGGGTGGTCAGTTGGATGCGTGGAGGAGGAGGGGATATAGAGGGGCGGAGGCGAGTGGAAGAGGAACCGGGGGTTATTGAGAGAGAGTGAGAGAGAAGGAGAGGAGGGGTGGTGTGTGAGCGAGAGGGAGAAGGAGCATCGCTAGTGCTAGAGGAGGAGGAGGAAGAGCTGAGCCATGTGCGCCGCCGTCGTGGGTCAACGGGGTCGCGTCAGAGTGCGGTGTGGTTGTTGGAGTACCATTGGAGGTACATGATCTCTCTCTCTCCCCACCGTTCTTCTCTTACGGCATGCCATGTTAAATGCATGAAAAATGGTGTAAAATGCATGTAAAATTGTAGAAAATAGTAGAACTATTGGGAATGTGTTGAATAGCATGAATATGTAGATATCATGCGGTTAGGATGAAAATTTGTGGGTTTATACGAGATTTAGGGATGAAGGCTATAGTAGTCGTTTTTGAGCTTCCCCCTTTTGTGATTTTCGTATGAATTGCATAGTTGATGGTTTGATGAATGGTTTAGGTAGTTTTGAAGTAGACTCAAGGGTCTACACTCTATGATTTATTTGTGTTTTATGATGCTTATTTGAGGGGTCCACCGGAGGCTCCCACTTCTGGCGAACAAATGGTTGTTGGCAGAGGTCGTGTACAGAACATGGGAGATTCGTCATGCCGAACTGGGTTCGACATACAAAATCCTTGTCAGATTGTACAGAGGTGTCCAGGTTTGGTAGACTGAAACCCATCGATCGACCGAAACAGGAGGTCAGTGATTTTCGGTATATCGAATCTTAATTCGGTTTGCCGTTTTCATCCCTTGGCCCATATGAATAAATGGGCAAAAATGATGGAAATAAATGGTTTTAAAGGGTCAATGAGCATGTGTTAATGGTGTCCGGGTCAATGTGCATATGAAAAGGACATGGAGGAACATGGAACCCAATTAAGTTAATTTGGGAATGGTTTTGGGTTTTAGAACCTAAAAATGAATAAAAGTGATTAAATGTGTGGTTTTTTGGCAAGAGTCCCAATTTATGATTTTAAAACATGGTTTTAAATGATTTGGGTTGGGACCCCAATAGAGGGTCATGTGTCGCTTGGAATAAGTTCCTACAACAAAAAGGAATGAAACAAAAATGGTTGAGGAGGCACAGGGGTTGGTGTCGACAAGGTGTTAGGAGTATGAGACTCCAATGAAACCAATTGTCAGATACGACTGTGGTTGTCGAGCTTGAGATGGAGTAGGCTGAGCTTGGGTATATGGGCTTGGGAGTTTGGGTCACCGAGCTCGTGATGGTGTAGGCCGAGCCTAGGAATATGAGACCTAGGTGTCCGAGTCACCGACGGTGTAGGCTGAGCTTGGGTTATTGAACCTAGTTGTTCGGGTCATCGATGGGACATCAGATAAAGACGTATCCTTGTGCATTTATAAAAAGAAATTGAGGTCAGTTGGCCAGGGTGGTGTCATCCTGCACAGGGAATTTGACTGTGGTAGTGTAGAGATGTAGGGGAAATGGTGTTCTCACCTACTGCTTGTGTGCCTGGTTAACCCTGATCAAGGTAACATCAATAAGTAAAGGGGAAACGAAAAGAAAAGTATGTCATTTTGCAAAAATGAAAGAAAATAGTTTGACTAGGATTGGACTTGTGAATGGTCCTAAAATCCTAGAAATGAATATGAATTGTGTTTTAACTAGTTACCAACCAATGTTTGTGATTTTGGTTTTGAACTCGAGAGGCATTATGTTTTTGGTTGGATCTGGTCGAAAATGTGGATTTCTCAGAATATGAGAAAGGTTTTGAAAAGTACAATAGAGAAAGAAAAGATGAGTTTTGGGAAAATGTGGTTTTGCGAACGAATTCCCAAATGTTTTAAAAAGGAAAGGAAAGTGAATTTTGAGGAAAAGCATAGTTCTAGGAACAGAATCCCAAGTGATTTCAAGGGAAAAAGGAAATAATGTTTTAAAATTTGATTTTTGAAAGAAAACTAAGTTTCATAAATTAAAAATTGTATTTTTAGCATTTTTGTTGCTTATGTGTTTGGGGCACGTACTGGGTGATTTAGATGTCACTCACGCGTGCTTTGTTTGGTTTTCAGGTACAGATCGTGTGCGGTCGAGTTCTAGTGCCAGAGTTGGAGCTTCTAGCCGCACATTGTTTCCTAGAGGTGAGCCTTAGTTACAATTATTTAATTTTGCTGTAATTAGTTTAATTTTGCTTATGATATTGTATTGGTAGCGTGCTCGGGATCAGGACGTTACAAAATCTATGCTTTGATACCACTTTGTAACGCCGTCGTGCATCACAATTAAGCATCAAGACTACCATTTAATTAATTAACAGAATTAAGCTAAAACAAAGTAAATAAACAATTTAAACATCTAAGTAACTACCTAGAATCTTGTGTGTAGCTAGTGGCTCCTCTATATGCACCAGTACTAGATTACACCAATATCTGCACTTGAAAACCAAAACATAGAATGTGTGAGTGACCTAATGTCACTCACCACATGCCCACCAAAAACAAACAAAGCACACGTGAAGCTATGCTATTTTCACAATCACAAGTATTTTTCAAACATTACATAGTCATGCTTTTCAAATATTCTCTTTTTGTTTATTTTGAAATTCCATGAATTTCTTCAAATCATTTTATGCATTTCATGAAAACCAAAACTCAGCTAGTAGCCAGCCTAAAACAGCACACAACACAATTTTATCCAAATCTTGGCTGGAACTAGCTAAAACCACAAGTCTGGACTAGAACCTAGCGAAAACCGCAAGATAAACTCATGCGCTAGTTGTAGCTTAAAACCAAACTTACACAGTTCGACTAAAACCATCGCGTCACCCTAGCCACAAGCAGTCAGCGAGGCACCAACCCCAACCCTACTACACTACCACGGTGAGCTACCCCATGTAGGAGGTCACCCGCCTTGGCCTCGTAGGCCTTACAGAACCATGACCACACAGGTCACAAAACACACACACGGGTTGCATCCTCACGACGCTTCTGTGTGCCCAGACACCCTAGGACTCATAACCCAAGGCCCAGCTAGCACTTGGTAAAGAGGGAGGATCGGTATCTTTCACTTGGGCCCTTCAATACCTCACGAAGCTAGGGCCTTTTTCACCTATGCTCGCCATCAGCAACCATGTGTAGGGTACATACTGATTTCACGGAGGCCTTATACCCCCATCGGCTATGTCCCTACCACCACGTGGATCCGACCCAAAACCACGGAAATTTTTTGAAAACATGCATTTCTTTTTCAAAACATCTTTTGAAAACCTTTTCATAACAAGAATCATTTCCACGAGTTCAAACTTACCAATTATACAAATTCAAAACCAACTGCAATGGTGTGCCACCTAGGTGCTCCACCATGGTGCGCCACTCAGTTGCTCCACCATGGTGTGCCACTCAAGTGCGCCACCATGGTGCGCCCCATGCAAAAAAAATCAAAGCAGTAGCTCAGCAGACTGCCGCTAAAAATCACCAAAGGTAGGAGCCTTGGGTGGGTCCCCTTCCAGCCTCTAAAAAGTACATGGAAACATTAGGCTCTAAGTCTTCTACCATTTGGGACAAGTTTCATAAAGATCCGATTTGTAAATCTCAGGATAGAAAATCACAAAGCCAAAGAGAAATTTAAAAACACTGTAGCAACACCTAATGAGAAATCACCAAATATCCTCAATAAATCCTAATAAAATCACATGGAGATTACTATCCACTAATTACATGCTAATCTACCATTTTATCATGATTTAAGTTGAATTTTAGAGAGAAAGAGGAAGGAGGACGCATACTCATTGTGAACCGATGATCCTCCCTTCTTCTCCGGCGACATCCCTCCCTTTACAGTGAGCTTCCCCCAGCACAAGGATCCTCCCTCACTGGCTTCACAGCTCAATGCCCCTCTCTCTCGCCTCACCTTCTCTATATATAGGCCTCCGGTCATTGTCGTCTTTGCAAGCGATATTGCCAACCATCATCTGAGCAGAACACAATGCAGAACGGCAGAGGGGAAGGGTGGCACAGGGCATGGCCAAGGAGTGGGAGGCACTGGGTAAGGAGGTGCAGCACCACTGTCAAGGTGAGGAAACACATGGTACGGCCAGCATGGGATTTGGTGGCATTCATTGTGTGTACTGTTATGCAGTATTGCATCACCATCGTGCGCTGGTTTGGTGCACCACAAGGGTGCGTCAGAATCGTGTGCCAATCATGTGCACCTAAGACATGCACCTGGACTACCCTTGACTGAGTTAACCAAATCACCAACCAACACCCGAGGACAAACACACCACTAACATAAGATTGCCACACCCAACATAATCATCCATTGATAATTAATCTCAGAATTTCATGGTATTTCTTAATTACATCTTTTCTGAATTCTAGGATGTTACAAAAGGCAAAAGGAAATTATAGTCAAATGAAGCTGCAACTATTTCACCCAAGAAGCAACAGAGGTAAATTGAGTTTACCTAACATTTTTGCAAGAAGGGTGGGCACAAGAAGAATGACTATACCAAGTATCATGCCTGGCATGCTAAGAAAGGTACATCTTTTACTTTAGTTTGTTCTGAAGTTAATATAGTTTTTGTACCTCAACACACTTGGTGGATAGATTCTGGTGCAACTACTCACATAAGTGTGTCTATGTAGGATTGCCTAAGTTGTCGGACACCAAATGATGATAAAAGACACATCTTTATGGATGATGGCCATAAAGTTAAAGTCGAAGCTATTGGTCTTTTTAGTTTGTTATTACGAATTAGTTGTTATTTAGATTTGAAAGAGACATATGTTGTACCATCTTTTAGGTGGAATTTGATTTCTATTTCTGTATTGGACAAATCTAGTTAGTCTTGTTTTCAAGGATATGGAAAATTGAGTCTTTTTCAGAATTCTAATCTTATTGGTGCTGGTTCTTTGATTAATGATGACAATTTATATTTGCTTGATATAATAGCTCCTTATAATGAATCCTTGCATTCTATATCTCGAGCTACAAAGAGAAAGTCAAAGGAGGATTCTGCTTTATTATGACATAAGCGTTTAGGACATATTTCTAAACAACAAATTGAAAGGCTTGTGTCAGATGAAATTCTTCCTTCTCTTGATTTAATAGATTTCCAAATTTTTATTGAGTGTATTAAAGGAAAACAAGCCAATGTTAGAAGATTAGGTGGCAATAGATGTTCAGATGTCCAAGAACTAGTACATACAGACATTTGTGGATCATTCCCTACGACATCTTGAAATGGTCAACAATAATTTATTACGTTCATAGACGACTATTCATGTTATGGCTACTTATATCTTATTTATGAAAAATTACAGACCTTAGATATGTACAAACAATTTAAGGTTGAAGTTAAAAACCAACTAAACAAACGGATTAAAGCCTTTAGATCTGATCATAGTGGTGAGTACTACGGTAGATATGACAAATCTAGTGAACAACGTTTAGGCCCGTTTGCCAAGTTCTTGGAAGAATGTGGTATTGTTCTTTAATACACCATGCTTGATTCTCCAGCTATGAATGGTGTTGCTGAGTGTAACATTTGTGCCTGATTTTCCATTTAATATAAATCATGGAATTTCCAGTACTATTTGTATATGGTTTGTTAATGCTTAATCTAGGTTGTGTTTGTTGGCTGCGGTCTCTCCCTGTGTTATGTGCTCCTAGTTTTTCCCTTGTGGTGTGACTTCATTGGCTTGTGGGTCTGTGATGCAATTGGGACCCATGTTTGGGGGTGAGACCCACTTGGTTTTGAGCTTGACCTGGTCAAGAGCCCAACCCTGCATGTAACCCTTCTTTTTCTTTTCTTCTCCACGCCCGTCACCTACGATCGGTCCTCTCCTACGTGTATGGCCTAGCAGGAGGGCTGCTCGTCCCGTCCCTTCAGGAGTAGAGAGGCTGGCAGCTGACTGACGGGATCCGAGGGATGGCAGGCGTGGAGGTGGCTTTAAAGGGAAATGTGCAGTGATGGGGTGAGGGGGGAGAAACTAGAGAGAGAGGGAGAGAGCGAGTGCGGAGGCTGAAAGGAGGCCATGGGTCGGAGGAGAGCGTGTGAGCGGGGGTAGGCCAGTGTCGTGCATCGCTGGAGCTCGAGGGCACGTGAGGCTCGTCGAAGCCAGGTACGCGTTCCCCCTCCGTTTCCCTTTCCCTGATTGTGGCATGTTTAGGTTAAGGGATAAATCATGGACAATGATGTTAAAATCATGCAAAAATAGGGAAATTGTTGGGAATGAGATGAATAATGTGTTTATGTTAATATCATGTTGATTCATGAGTGTTTCGTGGGATTTTCATGGGTATTCTTGATGCATGCTACAGTTATGTCATATGAGTTTTATGCCTTTGTGAATTTCCATAGAATAGCATGCTTAATGGTTTTATGTTTGGATTGAGGGGCTTTGAAGTAGACTTGGAGGTCTACACCCCTTGTTTTGCTTGTAATTTTTGTGGTGTTTTAGTGGGGCCCACACCTTACTCCCACTTTGTGGAGAAGAGACGACGGAGGTCGGGGAAGTTTTCTGTAGTCACAGAAAATGGTATGCCAAACTGGGTTCGGTATGCCGAAATGCTCCCAGGTGGTAGCCTGGGCCATTGTTTCGGATGACTGGGGGAAAATCGGTCAACCGAATCAAGGGATTTCGGACGACCGTTCTCGCAAAGGACTGATAAAACTGACTAGGATTCGGAATACCGAAATATTTCGATCGACCAAATCAGGGATTTTCGGTCGACCGGGACCCTATTCGGTATGTCGAATCAGGACACAGGACTATATTGAGAAATGCTTTGTTAAATGTTGATAAATTTGTATAAATGCATGATAAAGGCATGAGATGCATGGAAATGATTTATGAAATATTGCATGTGAACATGTTGTTTTAATGATGCTTTCCATGAATTGTGAAACATGATTTTTGTGGATTAATGTAGCCCCATGTGAGGGGTAATGGCATGGTACAATGACCATGAATGAATGATTGGGGTTTCTTTCGAACCATAAATGATAATGTGACGCACAATGCGGGGATTTATAAAGAGTTTTATGAATGAAAAGAACGGTTTTGTCAAATGTTTTGGAAAGAGAAACTGCATATGGTTTTAAAGAGATTTATGGAAATTGTAGGAAGCACAGCTAGACCAGGGCTTGCCGACAGGGGTAGTGAGACGTTTAGAGATGTCGGGGACGTGTCCTTGGTTGTGGTTGCGAAGTTTACGGTCTGGGTTAGGAGCCTCGAGATTGTGGTGGTACTATAGGACCCGATGTATGGTAGACCCGGACTACCCTCAGTGCCGGTGCTAGACAGGTCTAGGGTTAGAGTCCCCAGTTACTTGAGCACCAGGGCATCGTAAGGATGCACTCTGTGCTTGTACTAGTGAGGGTACACTTGAGGCTGCGGTCGAGGCAGTTGAACTCCAGTGCGGAGTGGTTCATCGCGGCACTACAGTGCAGGTGTGGTGACATGGAATCCTCACCAGCTGCTTGTGGCCAGGTCGATCGCCTGTGGCCAGGGTGATGCGACCAGTTTTGAGATAAGAATTGTGGATTTGTGTGTTGGACTAGTTCCTAGCCCTGATTTGTGATAAATTGTGTTAATGACTTGAATGATGCTTTGGGTTGGGAAACTAGATGCAATGGTTTGCTTTCCTTGAGTCATGTATAAAGATTTATTAGTGATCTTGAGATTTTGAAAGAAAAAGAAAAGAAAGTTTTGAAAAGGCATCTTTTTGGAAGTCTTTCTAACTACATGTGTGGGTTTTGGCGATTGTTGTTCTTCGAGACTTTCTGGCAGTGTTTTGCGGTTTATGCAGCTGTTTTGGGTAGCGTACTGGGTGACATTCCTATCACTGACGTGTGTTTTTCCTCTTCCCTTGTTTCAGGTGCTCAGGAGTAGGTGCAGTCTACTTTGGTGCATCCCTTTTGAGCTACTTTTGCCGCACATAGGTCTGGGTGTTTAGTTTTATTTATTTAATTATTTCATTTAGACTCTTTTAGTTGCTTTTGGGTAGTTCTTGTATTATTGTGTAGCGCAGGGGTCTTACAGAGTGGTATCCGAGCCTAGGTTCACTAAGTGCACCAGCTTATGGTGTCTGGCATTGTGGCTTTAGTTAGACTGCTCGATCTGCATGGGATCATAACACCTGATTTGTTTGTCTGCTTGCTTGTTTGTTTGCTTGTGGTGGCAACAAGATGCTGCCTAGAGGTCGAGGCATAGGCAGGACTCCCGCAGCTAGCTCTAGTGAGGAGCAGGATAGTGGTTGGGGAGGTCTTTGGCAGGAGCTGTGCCACATGATGTAGGTTTTGCTCAGACTTTTGGCAGGAGCAACACAAATGGGTCCAAGGCAGACCCCTGACTTAAGTAGTTCCGTCGATTGAGTCCACCGACTTTTGATGGCAAGGGCAAGCTAGAAGATTGTGAGGCCTAGCTGCACGAGGTTGAGAAGGTCTTGGAAGGCATGGAGTGTCCAGCTGAGAAGTGGGTTCGTTTGGCTACCTTTCAGTGTATAGGAGATGTCGACCAGTGGTGGAGAGCTACCTATCATATGAAGTTCCCTAATGCTAACCTATTGATGATATCGTGGGAGGATTTTCGAGAAGCCTTCTACGAGAAGTACTTTCCAATATATGAACGGGATCGACTGCATAGGGAATTTTGAAACCTGAAGCAAGGTAGCATGACCGTAGCCGAATATGACGCGGCCTTCACCAGATTGGAGCAGTTCTCACAGGAATTTGACACTGAGCAGCGCATGGCCAAGAGATTTGTGGAAGGATTGACTCCAGCACTCAGATCGAGGGTCTTAGGCTACGAGTACCGCACTTTGACCAGAGTAGTGGAATTGGCGGCTTGTTATGAGGAGGACTGCAGGTTGTTCTTGGAAGATCACCCCAAGGGTATGGGGAAGGCGTTTGCTCCACGGTCTTTCACTTCAGGGAGGCAGAGCTCAGGCAGTTCTGGGAGCTATGGGAGGAAAAGGATGGAGCGCACCGAGTCTGTTGCTGGGGGAGGAACTGGATACGGTTCGGTTGGCTCGAGTAGTGGCCCAGAAAAGAAGAAATCCTGTTATATCTGTGGGCATTTGGGGCATGTAGCAGCACAATGTTACCATCGACAGTGGAATCCCGAGAAGATGGTTTGCTACAACTGTGGAAAGTCTGGGCACATTCAGCGAAATTGTCCTGATCCTGCAAAGCCAGCTGGGGACACACCCCGTCAGCTAACCAAAGGGCGAGTGTTCTCCATATCTACTCCTGATGCTGGGCCATCGGGGGATGTAGTGTATGGTAAGGAGTAGAGGCATGTTTGATTTGTAACCTTTCCCTTTTATGCACTACTGTATCTGGTACTCTCCTTATGTGCTTGTTGTTGTTGTTGTTGTTGTTTCTGTTGTTGTATTGTGTTGTTGTTGATGGATATTATGTATTATCTAGGTTCCTTTCTTGTGGTTGACCGTATGGCTAGAGTCCTGTTTGACTTGGGGAGTTGCTTTTCTTTTATCTCTGAGTCCTTTGCTGCGGAGGTTAGGGACCGACCAGCCAGATTGGCCTTCCATCTTGATGTGGTGACCCCTCTAGGAGGGCACAACTTGGCATGGAGATATCTGCGGTCAGTCAGTGTGAAGTTAGGGGACCAAGATTTTAGAGCCAGTCTGATTGTGATGGATATGCAGGAATATGACATCATCTTGGGGATGGACTGGTTGGTGCAGCATTCAGCCATTATTGACTGTGCCAAGAGGAGAGTCCTAGTCGAGTGTCTAGACCAGGGATGGTGTGTGGTGCATGGAACTAGGCCTGGAGAATAGAAGAAGATGATTTCTGCAATGAAAGCCTACCACCACTTATCTAGGGGATGTATGGGATATTTGGCGAGTGTGACAGTGTCTTCTTCTCCAGTTCTAAGGGTGTAGGATATACCCGTGGTTCAGGAATATCTCGATGTTTTTCCTGAGGACTTTCCTGGGATGCCGCCGCATCGGGAAGTTGAGTTCCAGATCGACTTGGTGCCAAGATCTAGCTCCATTTCTAAGATTCCTTACCGGATGGTGCCAACAGAGTTGAGGGAGCTTAAGAATCAGCTTCAGGAGTTGCTGGACAGAGGATTTATTAGATCGAGTGTGTCATCCTGGGGTGCACCGGTGCTGTTCGTGAAGAAGATGGATGGTTCACTCCGCCTCTGTATTGATTATCGAATGCTGAACCAGATCACAATCAAGAATAAATATCCTCTGCCTAGGATTGATGATTTGTTTGATCAGCTTCAGGGGGCTTTAGTCTTCTCAAAGATTGACTTGAGATCGAGGTATCACCAACTGCAGATCCGGGAAACAGACGTGCAGAAAACAGCTTTTCATACCCGATATGACCACTATGTGTTTTTAGTTATGCCATTTAAGTTAACAAATGCACCAGCTACTTTCATGGACTTGATGAATAGGGTGTTTAGACCCTACCTGGACCAATTTGTTGTGGTATTTGTTGATGACGTGCTGGTGTATTCCCCTGATGTGCAGACTCACCAGACACACTTGAGAATGGTGTTAGAGACTTTGAGGCAACACCAACTGTATGCGAAGTTCTCTAAGTGTGAGTTTTGGCTGGAAGAGGTCACATTCCTTGGTTACATCATTTCAGGTGAGGGAATTAAAGTGGACCCAGCCAAGGTTGAGGCAGTTAGTAGTTGGGCCAGACCCAAGACCGTGACTGAGATCAGAAGCTTTTTGGGCTTGGCTGGATATTATAGAAGGTTTATAAAGGATTTCTCCAAGATTGCAGCACCATTGACCAGACTGACACAGAAGGAGGTTCCTTTCATTTGGGACTAGCAATGCGAGGAGGGCTTCAATGAGTTGAAGGCTCGACTAGTCATATCTCCAGTTCTGACTCTACCGTCGGGGAGTGGAGGCTTTGCAATGTATTGTGATGCTTGTGAGACAAGATTAGGATGTGTGCTAATGTAGCATGGACGAGTTGTGGCATATGCCTCACGCCAACTGAAGAACCACGAAAGGAACTATCCCACTCATGACATGGAGATGGCTGCAGTGGTGTTTGCTGTGAAAATTTGGAGACATTACCTGTATGGTGAGCAGTTTGAGGTATTCATAGACCACCAGAGCTTAAGATATATCTTCACTCAGAAGGATTTGAATCTGAGGCAGAGAAGATGGGTAGAATACCTCAAGGACTATGACTTTAGCCTATCCTACCATCTAGGGAAGGCTAATGTGGTCGCTGATGCCCTGAGTAGGCACACTCACTTGATGTCCAGTTTGATGATCAAGGAGTGGTGTATGCTAGAGGATTTGGTTGAATGCAGACCGTTGCGGTAGTCTCAAGGACCAGCTGGGGCTTGGATAGCAAACATATCTGTTCGCCCAAGGTTACTAGGAACTATTGTAGCTACTAAGCAACTGGACCCCTTTATGCAAGAGTTTTGGGCTAAGCAGGAGGTGGGAGAGGCGCCTCGTTTCTCTGTTGGTGTAGATGTAGGACTTAGGTATGATCTGCACTTGTATGTGCCTTAGGTGGAGGAAGTGAAACAGAGACTACTTGATGAAGCCCATCGATCTAAGTATTCAATTCATCCCGGGAGAACCAAGATGTACAGGGATCTGAAGGGAAATTTTTGGTGGCCTGGAATGAAGAGAGAGATAGCTGAGCATGTGATGAAGTGTGCAACCTACCAAATGGTGAAGATTGAACACCAGAAACTTGGGGAAATGTTGCAACCTATGGATATTCCGGTGTAGAAATGGGAGCATGTATCCATGGACTTTGTGACGGGATTGCCCAAGACAAGGAGAAAGAACGACACCATCTGGGTGATCATGGATCGTCTCACAAAGTCAGCACATTTCTTACCTATGAGAGTGAATCTCTCATTAGCTCAGTTGGCAGAGTTGTATATGGCTGAGATAGTCCGACTGCATGGGGTGCCGGTGTCCATTTTGTCTGATAGGGACATTAGGTTCACATCTAGATTCTGGAGCATTGCAAGAGGCTTTTGGCACCATTTTGCATTTCAGTACGACCTTCCATCCTTAGACAGATGGGCAGACTGAGAAGACTATCTAGACCTTAGAAGACATGTTGAGGGCCTGCACCTTGGACTTTAGAGGGAGCTGGGAAGATCATCTTTAGTTGATCGAGTTTGCCTACAACAACAGCTACCATTCCAGCATAGGCATGGCGTCGTATGAGGCGTTGTATGGAAGACCTTGTAGAACACCTACCTGTTGGGATGAAGTAGGCGATGTTGGATAGAAAGGCCTCTCTAGAGGGGGGGGGGGGGGGGGT
>JAMKQA010022746.1:0-27875 GCA_024699735.1 Posidonia australis
CACAATAAAATGTAGAAAAAATAAAATAGCCAAAATAAACAACTAAATTAACTGAACAATTTCTAATTCCATCCAGAACCTATGGTGTACGACTACATGACTCCAACTATATACACTAGACTCAACTATTATACCATATTTGCACCTGTAAGAAAATCACTAAAATACACAAGTAACATCTAATAATTACCCAGCATACGCCTACCAATGTACTAAAAACATCAAAAAAAGATTAGAGTTGCTGACATTCAGCTCCCAAAATCTTTTCGACAGTATCCAAATCCAAAACTTGTAAAAGAACCAAAACCAGCAAAACTCAATTACAGACAAGCATAGAAATCTTACTAAAACATGCTCTTTAAAACCAAAAGCTCATACCTTTCCAAACTCGAGATCTGTCACCCAAACACACCACTAAAACAGATATCTCAACAATTGATACTAGAAAACCAAAACCACCAAAAACCTCAATGCACAAAACCATATAAACATGCATCCCAGGCCACAACACCAAAACCTCATAAAACAGGCATCTTATCTTGATAATACAAAGTCACAATAAGACATTTCACTATTGCCCAACAAACATAAATTCTTTAAAATATACTTTTCAAAATCATTTCCTCTTTTCTCTCCAAAACGCGTGCATCTTTGAAATCTCTTTATGCACCGTAGTAATGGCTACATTACGCCAAACTAAGTTCAAAAATCAACACAAAACCACATTCCAAAATCAAAGTCTCTTCTAGACTGGAGCCTAAAAATCTAAAACAGAAAATCACAACTCACGCACTCAACTGGAAAACTTGTCATGTCACTCTGGTCACAAGTAATGGACCAGCGCACAAACAACCACCAAAGCATACTATACTACCACAATAAGGTCATCTAGTACAAAAAACCTCCGCCTTCAATCCTTACTCTAAGAATCCTCTAAAGATCCACTCTATGACAAACACAAGGTACACTCTCTCAATGTCCTAACTCAGGCCACCTGAGAACTCTAACCACAGACCCAACCTCTCAGACCACCATAGGACTCCAACCTCGGACCCTACTAGTCAGACCACCTGAGGACTCTAACCTTGGACCCTACGACTCAATAGCCACAACTTCAAACTTGTACCTGACCCTATAGAGATATCAATTGTCTCTGGTCCGTCAGTATAGTCCTATAATACTATGACTCCCACTACTTGACAACCACAACCACAAACTTAAACTTAACCATTCAGAGATATCAATCGTTCTTAGTTCGTCAATACGATTCTACAACCATTGTGGTTCCCACAAAAATCACGACAAATCTCAAAAACCATTTCCAAAATCTACTACAAAACTTATGCATTTTTTTCTAAATCCTTAACAATCATTTCGAAAACCATTTTAAAACCATCTCAGAAACACCGCAAAAATACCATGCAAAATGTTGGACAAAAAGTCAAGACAAACCAAAAAATTCCGCACCAAAAACCACTGATAAAACACCTACTTCAACTACTACTATAGTGGCCACGAGGGGAAAATGCGCCCCTAACAAATCCGTAAAATGCACCATAGGCCAACTACTGTGGTATAGGATTCCAACTTACAATCTCCGGTACAATCACAACAATAAATATTATATCAACAGGATTCCTACTCGGGATCCAAACCACAAACCACAACAAGCATAATAATCATAAGATTCCCACTTGAAATCCCCAACACATTCCCCACAACAAGTATAATATTAACAGGAATAAAAAACACGTCGATAAACGTGTACCTCCACCAACGTGAACTCTTGCATCCACTTGATCACTGCAAGGGCAAGAAAGGACGGTGATAATACAGCAATAGTGGACGACGACGACAAACAGTGGCCAACAGTAGTGGGGATCGACATCAACAAACCCTTCCCCTACCTCCCTCTCTACCACCCACTTCTAGTTTGCTCTAAATTCTCCTTCTCCGCTCTCTCCAAGAAACAGCGACGACAGGGAGCACGACAACGACGAGAATCAACAGCATGTGGCGACCGCACGACAACAACAACCTCCTGTTCCTCCTCTCTTAGATCTCTCCCACTCTCTACTCTAATTCACCTCAAACGCCCTTGAATCGTCCTCCCATTGTCTCCATGGCAGCGACAACGAAGATCGACAGCACAAACAACAGTTGAGGGGGTCGTCACTAATAATAGCTCCCCTCCCTCCTTTCTATCTTCTTCCTCCTCTTTTCTTCTTTTTCTTCTTTCTTTTCTGTGTTTGCAAGTGCAGCTCGTAGAAGAAAACGAAGATTTTGGATCTCAAACCCATCAAATCGAGTTAAATGCAAAGCCAATTTTAGATCAAAACCACTGGATTTTCTACACTAGTAAAACATGCCTGACCCATTGAAGACTAAAGATGTTGCAAATATACATATAAGATCCTAACCTACCGTAACTATACACATTCAAGATAAATTCTTTGTTTTTTCTTTATTTTTTTAAGTCTTTTAGTTGATATCTTGGACCACCAACCACTAACATAACGCAGTCTTTTAGTTGGTATACAACTTATCCTCACTCTCGTTATTACATATTCAATTTTACACTTGATTATTTAATGAGGATCTTAAAAACCAACGTGTCGGTCAATAGACATCCTCAAAAAGACCTAACACTAAACCACTTCAAGATAGTACATCCGCTCTTAAGATCATTACTACGAAAAATTATATGCTAAGACATTATTCTGCCTTTCACTTTATGTTCTTATTTTATCATGACAGACAATTGTAATATTCTTTTCCACTTGAATGGACTAATTCGCTAATTCTTCGTAACTCTAGGAACTTAATTATAAAATCTCATTTTACATAATAATATTAAGTATAAGGATTCTCTTATAATTTTTCCGTAAATTTCAATTCACAAAATATAACTACAACTTATCATAAAAAAAATAAAACATTAGTTCATTGTCAAAAACATAATGCTACGGTTCATCATTTAAAAATAAAGCTACAATTCTTAAGTTGATTTGTAATTTTTCCTACATGTACATAACTAGAGGTGCAAATGGATACAGTATATCCATAAAACACACATATCCGTTTATGAGTTTATGAGTGAATACGGATATCCGTATCCACCTAGGAACGGATACGGATACGAATATGTCTTTCGAATTTTCAACAGATACGGATACGGATATCCATAGATATATATATATATATAGATAACTTTTTATATTTTAACATCTAACCATTAGATTAAAAATCTAAACCACTAGATATGATCAAAACAACTTAAAATGTTTGTATATAAAAAATCAAGTAATTTTGAAATTCTTAAGTATTAAACTTAACATGTAAAGTAAACGACATATAAAGGAATATCTTCGTTAAAAGTATGTCCGTGAGTGTGTCGATGGCGTGTCATGCGTGTCGTGTGTATCGAGAGAAATGTGGAAATTTCAACACCGTAAAAACACGTGTCAACCAACACTTACCTTCAAATATCGACACGGACGGACGAAACAGCAGCCTGTACGAGTCCCTACGGTCCTGTGTCGCCTTTGCCTCCAACCTCCGCCGCCCTTCGTGCCTCTGCGACGTCCGCCCGTTCCCCCCTGTGCTTCCCATGGGGGACCACCGCCTCCGATGCCCTCCGCCGACTCCCGTTCGTGCCCTCCATGCCTCTGCGGGATTCGTCGCGGCGTCGCCTCCCTTGCCCTCCCACTCCGCACGACACCCCTCCCGTGAAAAAGAAAGGGTGCATGTTTTCTGTTTTATTTATCTGTCCATGCCTTAAACCATTCATTCATTACAAAGTTATGTTTTTTTTTTTTTTGAAAACAAAGTTATGTGTAAAATGGTTTAAGTGCTCTACGAACAAGGAGGTGACATGTTGGTTCATACACCTTTCTCATGTTTTTTTCTTTTTACCTGAACTTTGGGTATCTCTTGGAAGATATTCAAGTTTGCAACAAAGGTGCTTTAATTGAGATCTAGTGACCCGAATTTAGTTCATTAAAGGGAAAAGCATATTTCATCCTCCAGCTTTTGTCATTGAAGTGTACTAGCCTGACTGCAGATTCAAGAAGATTAAGACCCTCGTGCAAAAATTTCATGTATTTCGGTCCACTAGCTTTTGCCATAGAACTAGCCTGAATGCAGATTCAAAGTTACGTTTTTGTGTTCAAAGCTATTACACATTACTGATTAGTTTTATTTTTCAGTTTTTGTATTTAAAGTTATGTTTTATTTATCAGTATATTATTTATTTGTCTTTATATTCATCTTTTATATTTATCTGTATTTATCTGATTGCTTTTATTTTCATCATCTTTTGTATATCCATATATGGTTTCATGTTTTATTTTTATGCATTTGTATTTTATTTTATTTTTTATGTTATTTTTTGTATTTTAATGTTAATAACATGATAAATCTAACATAAAAATGATAAATCTAATCTAATAAAGATAAATATAACTAAAAAATTCTATAAAATCATTAAAAATCAGTAAAATATTTATAACTTAAAAAGAAAACAAAAATTCAGAATATTTTATAAATAATTAAAAAAATCTGGATAATATTGAAAATTTTGAGAAACATTCAGATATTTCAAATTTAAGCAAAGAAATGAGGAAAATAGTAAGAAGTTGAAAAAATAAAGATATTTTTTGAAATTTCGTAGAAAATCAAAAATAATATTAAATGTACAAATTATTAAATAAAATATTTAAAAAAATTGTAAAAATCATAGAAAATTTAAAAAATAAAGAAGCATATTTTTAATGTTTGAGTAATTTTTTACTTTCAGCCTTCACAATAACAAGTTCTGATAGATATCAAATTAATAGAAGTGACAATGATGAGAAAGTTACTAGATCTGATGATCCAGAATGGTTGCATAGTTATGCTGTCAACAACGACAGACAGAAAATAGAATGCAAGTACTGTGGAAAGAGAATGATGAGTGGAGGTATTACAAGATTAAAGCAACATCTTGTTAGTAGATACAGTAATGTCAGTAGGTGTAAGTCGTGTCCAACTGTTGTTTGTGACCAGATGAGAGTGTTACTAAATGACACAAAATCCAAGAAAAGTGATACGGCAAAAAGAGATGAAAGATTTAAGAAGATTCTGTTTGATGAAGGAGAGCGAGAGTCCATTGTTGTACCAGATTCAGATAATGATACAGTGTATCCTCTAGAATGTCAAACTCAAGATGAGAGAAACATATATAGGAGAGCTATAATGGAATCAAGAAATGAAGAATGACATAGAGAACAAATTCAGAGATTCCATGGTTCTGAAATTGTTAGAAGAAGTGGAAGTACCAGTGGTAGTGCACAGAAAGATAAGGGTAAAGACATTGCAAGAATGTCTAAAACATATAGTCAAAGGTATGACAATCCAGATTCAGCAACATGTAGAACTGAAAAGTCAAAACAGAAGACTATCAAAGGTATGTTTGGAAATGTTAGAGAGGAAGTTGGTCAAGCTGTGGCCAAATACATGTTTTTTAATGCTATTCCAGCGAATACTACAAAAGGACCGTATCTACAACATATGCTTGATGTAGCGGTCAAAAAAGGTACGAAAGTAAAAACACCAACTGATTATGATATAATGAACAAGTATCCTATCTATTGGACACCATATGCTACTCACTGTATTGATTTAATACTTAAGGACTTTAGTAGGACAAAGTTGGTGAAGAAAACTGTTAAAGAAGTAAAAGTTGTAACAAATTACGACCTCTCGGGACTCGGTCTCCACGACAGGGGCCTTGCCCTTACGATCACGAGGAAGCATCCTACCAGAGAAAGGCAAAGTACCTGCACCACAGACAGAACAACAACCAGAAAACCATGCCGAGAAATACCCTACCATGTATGCAAAACCTATGGAGTCCCTAGACAGGACACCTAGGTGTAGTGCAACCTAGTGAACCTGGGACTCTGCCAGATCTGTCACGTCCCAAATTTTCCACAATAATTTAAACAAATTAAATTACGGGAAAACTAAAGCTAAACAGTAAAATACCTAACCACCAGAAACCTGTGTGCGGCTAACAGACTCCAGACTATATGCATTACGCTAAACCAATCGCATGTCTGCACCTGCGAACAAACCACCTCTGTGTAGGATGAGGTTTGAAAGATTTTCCATGATTTTAAGGAACCAAAAGGCTGAAGCATCCAATCGATGAACCAAGAATGATTGATATCCCTAGATAATTGGAAGTCAATTGCCTAAAATGAGGTCTAAGAGATTTTCCATAGTTTTGAAGAATCAAGAGGCCAAAACATGGTGTCGATGAACCAAGGATGATTAATATCCTAAATGGTTAAGAGTCAGTCGCTCAAGATGAGATACAAAAGGTTTTCCGTAATTTTAAAGGATCACACTGACGGATCAAGGACGATTGATACTTTGAATAATCAAAAGTACAAGGACAACACTAAGGTCCAAGGAGTTTCACTGACAGAATCAGGAGGTGCAAAAGTCCACAGGACGTCTAGAGGATAAACCTTATGTATGTGTGTCCTTATATGAATAATTGAGGATTCTTATAGTACAAAACTAAGACAGAGAACACCTACACAAGGTGGGTTTACTGTGACAGTACAGTGTGTTTTGGCAGTTGCTTGTGGACTTTAACACTGAACAACACGAGTTTTTTGGACTATATGTGTGAGTACGATTTGTATGGATTTATGATAATTTAGACTTGATTTAACATAAAATGGTCATTTCAAATATACATAAAGAGATTTAAAAAATACACATGATTTTGGCTTTAGAAAAGAAAAAAAAATTGAAAAGCATATTTAGAAAGGTTTTGTGCTTGTTTGCAATAATATATTCCAATGCTTGTAGCTTTGTAGAATTATGGTTTTGATGCTGCCACATGGGATGATTGTTCAAGCTTGGGAGTTGAGTATTCAATAACTCCAATTCAGGTTTGTTCATGATAGTTGGTAGGAGTATGCTGAGTAACTGCTAGATGTCACTCACTTGCAAATGCAGATAGTAAAGTAGCAATGAAGTGCCGTACATATAGCAGGAGTCACATAATTACACACCACAGATCTTAGGTAGATTTAGTGGTTATTTTTGGTTTAATTATTTATTTAATTTCTTTACAATTAATTATCAAGTTATTTATTTACTAATAACTCTAGATGCATTTTTTATTTTAGACTATCACGACAGGGGCTGTGACATCTTTCTTTGACAATGAAAGGCATACAGGACCTTGCATTGCTTCTTTCGTCATTTTTCATTGACCAATGATGAGATGCCAACAATATTTATTGAAATGGCCTCTAATTACAACCATGCTCACAAACATTTGGCAAAGGACCTACCAAAAGAAAGGAGAAATAAACAAAGCAATAGAAGAAGAGAGAAGGAAACAAAGGGCGTGATGGAAGTGTTATCAATCGTCTTAATATCAGCAATTTATTTGGATCCATCTTCATGATTTATGATTTTTGTGGTGACATGTTGTAAACATGGACTGATTTTGTTGTTAAATCATCAGAAAAACAAAAAACTAGCCAAACTATAATGGAGACTTCTATCATGAAAGAATGGCAAGATACTAGAGAAATCCTCTCTTTGAATAGCCAAGATAATATCAAAAGGATAGCATACACCAAATAGAGGAGAAAAACAACATTCCAGCCAGATTATCAACTGTAGAAATAAGAAAGTCGA
Organism: Posidonia australis; assembly: GCA_024699735.1. NCBI lineage: Eukaryota > Viridiplantae > Streptophyta > Magnoliopsida > Alismatales > Posidoniaceae > Posidonia > Posidonia australis. The sequence continues at coordinate 7,708 of JAMKQA010022746.1, forward strand.
TAATGCTTCAACAACAATAACTGGAGAGTTCAGGTAAAGAACCTACAAATTTCAAATTTAAGGGGAACAAAAGAAGAGAATACACATACCATAGTGCTTTTCATAATGTGGCCCATGAGGTCAAACCTAAAACCATCAACCTTGCAAATAACAAAACTACAAAAGTCAACGTTCAACAATTTTGTAGCATAAAATCAACAAATTTGATCACATTAAAAGAAAATCAATGGCAGCAATACAAAGATCTATAGATCTAAAACTAGCAGTCACATGACAACTAGGCTCAAAGTGAAGTCTTGTTTGTCATCAAAACAATTGAAGTCCATCTTTTCTGGAATTCTTTCCCCATCCTAGTAACTAATCCTAATAACTAATCAAGGATGAAAAACTCATGGATGCACCAGAGAGCTCTGTTCCTATTTTCATGGGAAATTTGGAATTAACTTTTTGTTTTCTTTGTTTAAACTTTTGTTATTTAATTATTTTTGTTAATGGTGTCACAGGAACCAGTGGAACCATGCAAAACTACATCTATCTTATGTTATAAATTTAAAGATTGATTTTATTTCTTAACTTTGTATATTCTTACTTTTTCATGGTGTTTTCCATTTAGTAAATGTTGCCAATAAAAGTAGTTGCACACAATGTTATCATATACTACTATATTCGATTTAGACAATAAACAAACATCTTCCTATGTCCACATGTACATGGCATATCTAAATAAGAATTCCTCTTTTGAGAGTTTTCAATAGTTGCTGAAGTATTTACAAATCAAAGTTCAATTGATTTGCACACCAAACTCCAACCCAACTATCTAAATAAATATTTGTCTCCTGTGTGTCTTTTCTATATTTTTTGGAGTGTTCAAAATCAAAGTTTGTTTTCGTCTTATGAATACCAAAAACTATGCTTAGTGTTATCTCAGGCCTTAACTAATTAGCTCCACACTTACCTCAACCCGCATTGGGCTTTAGTTAATTCAACAATGATGTGAATTAAAGAGTGATATGTTTATATTTAATTAAAAATATTATGAGCAAGGCCCTTAAAGTCAAGGGCATGTTTGTAACATGATTTTTGCAGGAACTTTGCTATAGTAGAGATGTTTTTAATAGATATTGGATGCAATAAAGAAATGAATGAAATTTTTTATTATAGATAAACTTGAAAGTATTTTTATTTTTATTATAAAATTACAAGGAGAATATTTTTTTAACAAAACATTTAATTTATTTTCATATTGTATGGGAACATTGCCATGGGAAAAGTATTAAATATCATATTGTCTAACTGTATGTGAACGTTTCCATGGAGAAGGTACCATATAACACATAAGGGAATGTTGATATGAGAAAGATATTTGTATTATGAATCTGATACCATGGAGACATCCATGAAATTTAAAGGCACCTTTTTTGATAACTAAGGGAAGAATATTTTTTAATGAAATATAAATTTTTTATATGCAACTGCATGATTATTATAAATTTGATTTTTTTTTCAAAATTAGACTTTTTTGTTTTCTTTGCTTTTTCCTACACATTGCATGGGTTTGTCACTAGTCATCAATTAATAGAAGCAATCTAACATTCAACAGGTCACCTTATAATGGATAGCCCAGCATAAAAGATCATCAAGAATTAAGCGCTCAGCCATAAAATGCTCGCTTGCAGTATTATTAATACATGTGCTATGCTCAATGAATCCATCACTGTTCCTTCGAAGGTAATATCCTGGGACAACCTACAAAGTAACTTTGAGTATTAGGAAAAGATGAGAACAGCCAGTCAATGTGGCATATCACATTTATGTAAGACTAGAAAAAAGAACCTCGACCATGATATCATTAGTTCTCACAAAAGAAGCTACACTTAGAGTGCCATTGTTTAGGCTACTAGCGGAGAAACTCATTCAACACTCAGCATCAAAAGTCATAATAAAAATCAAATAAAGAGATATTCCTTTACATGCCTTGAAATTGCAACGCCAAACACAATTGCACAATTAAGAACTTGAAGCTTTTAGGAGGTCAGCTTCTGCCAAAAGCACTTCTGCAGAAAAGCTGGCCTCCCACAGCTTGTGATTATATTGAAGAGGCCAGCATTTCTGATTTTGCTTCTGTGCAGAAGTACTTTTTGCAGTGGCCATTTGGTTCAGCTTTTATAAAAAATGGTTCCTGCCACTGCCAGAAGCTGAACCAAACAGTGCCTAAATCAAGCTCAAATTATCATTAACAATCAACAGAATAATTATTGGGTACTCATGCCCTTTCATAGAACAGATATCATAATCCTACTCAAACAAACACTAAAGAGATAATTGTTACAATCCTATCTATATCCTATTTATCATTATTAAAGTAAATGGATCCTGATATTGATCTTTGTGTTATCTATTTATTAGATTCCTTATAGGTTAAGTATGTTTTCTTTGTAATCCTTTATTATGATCATATACATATACATGATTCTGTTTCCACTCAACATGATATCAAGAGCATAGATTCAAAAGAAACCCTAAACCAAATACACCCTTACCCGACAACCGCCACTAACTTTGTAGTGGCTGCCAAAAATACTGCAACGACCTGCTAGAATACTGTTACATTGCCAAAAATACTATAACAACCCATCAGAAATATTGTAGCAGCTCGCCAGAAATATTATAACGGCCCACCAAAATACTGTAGCATCGTTGGAAATACTGTACTATCGCTGGAAATACCGTATCAATCCACCAAAATCACTATAACATTGCCCAAATCAATGTAGCAGTCATCAAAAACACTACAGTAGATTCTTATCTCATCACTATCAACCACTACAAGCCTATATTTGGGCATTCCAACTATCGTCAAGCCCTAATCTAGGCCTCCTCTTGTCGTTGACATCCAAGCCTCGTATGAATTGATTCATGACTGTGTATTCTGCTACAACTCCTAGACTGCGTGTAAGATCCTCCTCGTAGCCCTTGTTGGAACTACTGTAGCCTTATATTCAGTATTTGTGGATTATTGCTGTGTTACTGTGTGACCATTTTGATTATCTCCATGGAACTTGTCTGACAATTGTCAATCCTCTTCTGTTAGATTGGTTAGTATTATCTTTTGGATGATTTCCCGATTGTGTGTGATACGCATTACCTTATAGCCAACATGATTCACTATGATTGTTGTCTTCCTACTTACTTTATGGCCAACGTAATTGATTATGGTTGGCCAAATTCAAATCTAATTAACAGATCCATTCACATAGAAAAAGCCCATATTTTAATATGAAGACATAAAAAAGCAGACTTGATGATGGTTTATGAATGTGGAAGACTAAACGACAAAGAAGTCTGCAACCAATAAATAAAAAGTAGAAAGGATTTAGTTGACCTCTGTTATGCTGTATTCTCATCTCCCTTATGTATGTACTAATTTATATCAGTAACTATGAGAACAGTAAATCTTTAGCATACAAAACCCAACCAGTATCTAAGAGTAGTTACAATACGAATCAGAAATATGGGGCTAACAGTAACCTTATCAAGCACAGAGTCTTCGCTAAAGGGCCCACTTCCCTGCACATGGTTGTACACAACATCCAATACAACACGAAGACCCATATGATTGAGTGCCTGAAAAGAGGAATCCACGTTACTTTTCCATCAGAATCCAATGTTAGAAACTAATTGCCAAATATCTACAAGAGTGTCCATAATTATAATATGTTCATGTCCTATAAAGGTTTAAGAAAGGGAACGTCACACCTGAACCATTTTTCTAAATTCTAGGGTACGACTTGGACCAGTGGGATTGCTGGCATAGCTTCCTTTAGGAACCCCCCAGAGAATGGGATTGTACCTTCAGTCCAGAAAGTATCATTTTTTAAGCATGCCACAGTTACAATTGCAAAAAGTGCTTTTATTAAAAAGGGAATGACTAATTTACCCCCAGTTATAACCATCCTTGTCTTGAATAGCCACCACTTCAGCTTGTTGTTGATCTGAATCAGGGGCAAATGTCGCTAATCTATCATGATCTGCACATACATAATCATTATTAGCATTTATTATGTATTAAAGACAAGTCAAAAGAGGAGATTTCTAAAATATCATAATATAAATAGCAATGAAACCAGTTTAAGGAATTTATATTGAACAGGAAATTGTTTCTTACCATCTGATATGCATGATTTATGATTTATGAATGATGCATGTGACCATTTGTGGGAAACATGATTCTAAATGTCGATTTCGTGTCGAACTTCGATAAATTTAAAAATAGACACGTGTCAAGAAAATGTAGGTATGTCGGTGGAAACACGGTAAAAAAAAATTACATTTATTCAGAAAACTTCCATGGCGATATCGTGTCGGAGTCATGTCGGTAAATTGAAAATAAGACACGTGTCGGTGAAATTTCGACGACATGCATAGACATTTGATACCATGGTGGGGAAAACCATTTTGTTGAAGTTGAATAAGCTTGCCAAGTAATCAAGATAGAATGATCTTAGGAAAATGTTTGAACAAACATAAGTGGCAGTAGAACAGGATGATTGCATGACTGCAACTGGGTTGTCAGAATTGATACGTTGACTACTTAATATTGATTGTTGGAGACTCAAAAGAATGGAATATCAGCAACATAGGCTATTCAGAACTTCGAATACAATTTCAGCTTGTATTAAGTAGTCAAATGATCTAGGGTACGACTTGGACCTCGTCAACGTTGGTGATGTTAATCATATGCTGATCCTTCTTGAAGGAGAATCAATATATGATTCCGATGGTAATGTTGTACAAACATCTTGATCATTCTCCTTCTCCCAAGATACTACTCAAATGATTGAGACTGTTTTTTATTGCTACTTGATCAAGGAGGTAGAAGAAGATATAATTGTCATTTGTTTTTGTTCTTTATATTGTCACTGTTATATTTGGTTTACACTTTACCACTTGTCATATCAGACTTGTTGGTTGTTTAATGTCTATGTTCATGTTCAATCACTAGAACAACATTGTAAACAATGTCTTAATTGTTTTTTCCTTTTGTCATTGTTTTTTCCTTTTGTCTTAATTGACTTCTGACAGGAATGCATGATCACATCACTACTGTTGTCAATGCCAACATCAGTAACTTCCATTTAAATTATATGATCTTCATGGAGGGATTAGACTTTTTGGACCAGAGCTCCATCTTGAATCCTCAGTCATCTGGACCTAAGAAGGCAATTTTAATGATCGCAGGAGATAACAATCATTGTTTTTCAAATATATTGGGAACTGTTTAGGGCTATCGTTGTGGACATAATAAGGGCCTTTCATGCTGATGCAGCAAATGCTACATTTATTACATTGATTGCAAAAAAGAGATTTTTGGTCGATTATATTGCTCAATGGGAACTACAAAATTGCTGCCGAGTGTAGCAAAACAGCTAAAGTCCCTAATAGATAACTAATTGATGATTTTCAATCTACCTCTGTCAAAGGAAGACAGATTCTTGATGGTTTTTTAGTGGCATATGAATGCATTGAATCAAGAATGCGACAAAATATTTCTAGAATGGTGTGGAAGCTTGATATGCAAAAGGTGTATGACAGTATACATGGGACTTGTTTGGATGAGGTCACAAGATGCATGGGTTTTAGGCAGAGATGGCGTGACTAAATTAAGTACTGTGTTAGCTTTGCAAAATTCTCAAAGCTTGTCAATGGTTCCCCTAAAGGGTTTTTTTATTGTGGTTGCGAGTTGAGACAGAGATCCACTTTCACCAATATTGTTTTCTTTGGTGGCAGAGGTGTTCGGACGAATGTGCATCAAAACAAATTAGGCCAGCAAGATACAGGGTTTTTGACCCAGTAGAGGGATGAGGAGAGTGTCATATCTTCAGTATGCCAATGATACGTTTGTTTTTATGATGCTTCCCATCAAGAAGTGATTGACTTTCATTGCCTGTTAGGTTTGCTTGGAATGATCTCTAGGCAGAAAATAAACTTTCATTAATCAACAGGAATTTACTGCAACGACACCTTTATCAATGATGAAGCTCACTTCCTGGTTTGCAAGGTCAATTCTTTTCCTTTTTATATTTCTTTCTATTGTTAAGCAAGGGGCGAATCAAAGTAGGAGAATGGGGACCTGTGGTAGACAGATTTCAAAAGTGACTGCCTTGTTGTAATGGTAGATATTTGTCAATGGGGGCAAACTCACTCTGATTTCTCTTGTGCTCTCTAATTTGCCAATCTATTTCCTCTCCATTTTCATAATTCCAGTTTCTGTGGCTAATAGATTACAGACTGGAAGGCACATAAGGCAGTTTATATTTAAAAAGGAAAAGGAACCATGGTTGGCCTTCATATGATAGCATGGAGTAAATTGTGCATATCCAAAAGAGGTGGCCTTAGTCCTTATGATTTTCGCACTTTTAATTTGGCTCTTCTAGGAGAATGGTTGTGACAGCTTAAGGACGGTGAACATAGTTCCTCCCTTTGGCAACAAGTGGAGATTCGTGAGTGGTATAAAGGAAGGTTTCTTTTCTATGGAATGATCATGTCAACAGAGTTGGAAGGGTGTGGAAAGGGGTTTTTAAGGCTGAAGAGGTTATGAGGTGAGGGATGAGGGTGGGGATGTTGGGTAGAGAAAGGTGGGTTAGATTTTGGAAAGACTGATGGATTGGAGATTCAACATTGTCTATGTCCTTTCTAGATCTCTTCTCTGTTACTACTTCACCTTCTGTGAGGATCACAGATTGCTATGAGCATTCAGAGGAAGGGATTGTCTAGGATGTTCAGTTCATGAGAGATCTACATGATCGTCAGCTTCCTAATCTTGTTGATTTACTTTCTCTCCTGGAATCTCATGGCTCCTCTAGGTTGGCTTTTAACTATGAATCTTTCGAGTGGTTATGGCCAAGTAATGCTTATTTCTTGGTATTTAATCTTTCGTCTTCAAGTGAAAGCAACAAGTAAGGAAGATGCCAAAAGCAAGAATGTAGTTTTTCCAATGAGGAGGTAATCCCCTCTCTTTTTCATGTCCACGGTTGTGGGAGTGTATGCTTGGCATGCAATATATTAGTGAAGATTCATCGGGTTCCTTCCCAAGTTCAATTCTTCGCTCGGCAACTTCTTCATAGGGGCATACTTACGGAAATAACATTGAAGCAACGTGGTTTCTATATGGCTAGTAAATGTTCTTTATGTCTTAAATGAAGAAGAATATTGGTGCAACATAATGGTGGTCTAATCTTGAAATTTTTGATAATCACAATGTTGGAAATATTAAGGGTTTCTAGGAGGAATGGAGATCCATAAGTAATCTAGGAGGCACAAAATGAATGGTATGGCTTATGCTTCCACATGCGATATCATAGATGCAGTGGTTAGAAAGAAATAGAAGAATTTTCCTTGGATCTCAATTGAACCACTATTATTGGAAGCTTATAGTGTTTGGCTTGATTATTGAATGGTCCTTTTCGTCACAACCCGCATTATAAGGGGTGTTGGATGTTAAAGCTTGTTTCTCTTTTTTATTTTTGTCTCTTGTTTGTTGTTTTTTTCATGTTTCATGTTGAAACATGTGATTGTTTTATTATGGAACTCGATCTATTGGATGACTTCCTTTCTCTTTGTAAGCTTTTGACTAGAGCAGTCAATTTTAACCATTTACCCGTTACCCAACCTATTATCCACTTTATTTAAGAAGATACAGGTAAGAAAAAAATTACCCAATTATTTAATAAATAGGATATGGATAAAAAAAATTACCCACATATTTTAATGGATACAGTATGGATAATGCTTTACCTTACCCGTTTTACCCAAACCTAAATTATAAATTATCGAATTACCCACATAATTTAAATGTCTTTAACATTTTTAGCCTTTTAGGACTTTAATACTGTGAGAAAAGATAGAGAAAAAGGATTATTGTTGTTATTGTATTTAAGATTATATATATAGGGATATTAGACACCACTGGATAAATGAATATCCAATAACCCGATTAACACCAAATGAGTAATCCCCATATACTCTAACAATCCCTCTCAAGTTAAAACATACATATCAACTATGCCCAACTTGTTACATAAAAACTCAAACATCCCCACACTGAGACCTTTTGTGAATATGATCACAGTCAAGTAAATGAGCTTCCTAATCAGCCTTCTGTACTGACCAGGATCCTCTAACAACTCTGAGCTGCTATCCTAGAATAAAAGTGTCTGCTCAATAGACGTACACTCTGGTTTGCATCCCAGAAGACCTGTCTCTTGTAGAAGTTCTAGAACATAGTTTCTTTGTGATAGTGCCATTTTACCATGTGCATACGCAAACTCTATTCCAAGGAAGTTGCGAGGCTTCTCCATGTCTTTTGTCATAAAGTGAGCCTGTAAATGATGTTTTACTTCTACAATCCCCTGAGTATCACTGCTTGTCACAAGTATGTCATCTACATATATAGTCAGAACGACGCATCCCTCAGCTATCCTCCTGTAGAATACTGAATGATCCACTGCACACCTCTGAAATCCTCCAACAAGAAGCACCTAACTGAACTTTTCAAACCACGCTCTTGAACTTTGTTTAAGACCATAGATCGCCTTTTTGAGTCTGCACACATGATCCTCCTCCTGAGTAACATACCTTGAAAGTTGCTTAATGAGAATAGACTTCTGCAAATCTCCATACAGAAAAGCATTTTTGACATCTAATTAGTACATCTCCAAAGAGTAATTTAGTGTCAAAGACAGAAGCACTCTGATGAAATTAAGACAAGCTACAGGTGAGAACGTTTCCTCGTAGTCTATCCCATATATCTAAGTGAAGTCCTTAACCACCAGTCTAGCTTTATATCTGACAATGTTGTCATCTACTTTATACTTAATGGAGTAAACCCATTTACAGGTGACTACTGTAGCCCCAGCAGTACAAGTCACCAATTCCTACGTCCACAACTAGTAAGAGTTGCCATCTCCTCATCCACAGCATCCTTCCAATGTGGAATAAAAAATGCCTCCTAATGATTCTTGGATAGAGACTGAAAAATAAAGGACAATGCAAAGCTACAAAAAAGAAGGTGAAGTGAATCATAACAAACAAAATTAGAGATAGGAAGAACAGTGCATAAACGAGTACATTTTTGTAGAGCAATGGGAAGGTTTGAGGAACTAATAGGCGAATTTACATCTGCAGAGGAGGATGATTCATTGGTGGGAGCAACTGGGGTGCGCTGACACCGCTGGTATACCTACAAAAGGTGAGTGACCTCTAGTGGTAAGATAGGACCCCCATGAAGATTTTCACTTTACAGCTCAACACATGATGGAAGTGGGACAGACACACTGGACGGGGGTGACTCATTATAGTATGACACTGACTCGAAAAAAATGACATCAACAGACACAAAGTACCGCCTAGTGGAAGGATGGAAACAACGATATCCTTTCTGAGACCTGAATCTTAATAGACCTTGGGGACAACTTGTCCAGACCAAGAGAGAGGTCTTGGAAAAATATCACACACCTAAACACTCTAGGAGTCAAACTGAACAGACTGGACTGAGGTCTAAGACGACGAAGTGGTACCTCTCCTCCAAGAGGTATAGAAAACATTCTATTGATGAGATAGCTGACTGTAAGTACTGCATTACCCCACAACTATTTTGACACATGCATATGAACCATGAAAGTACAGATGACATGTAAAATATGTTTATGTTTACGTTCTACAACCCCATTTTGCTGTAATGTGTGGGGGCATGAAGTTTTATATATAATGCCCAATGAAGCATAATAATAAGCAATTTTATTCTAAACAAACTCAAATGCATTGTCAATACGTAAAATTTTTGGAGTGACATCAAACTGATTTTTTATTTCCATCAGAAAATTTTTGAGTACATCATAGACCTGACTACAATCCTTGAGTAAATATACCCAAGAGACTCTAAAAAAATCATTAATAAAAGCTATATAATATTTATACCCTGAAACAGACTGAACTTTGGATAGACCCCAAACATCACAATGAACAACTAAAAAATAGACATACTAGACACAAGACACAATCACTTAAAGGAAGCACAATGGTGCTTACCCAGTTGACAAGACTCACACTCAAACGACAATACTAAACACTAAGGCAAGGCCTGTTGAAGCTTTTTATGCGACAGATGACCCAACCGGTAGTGCCACAAGGAGGAAGACTCGAAGGCAGACACCACAGAAACAAGTCCTTGTGGTATATCATCACGAATCAGCAAGTACACTCTATTTCCTCACTCACAGCCCAAACCAATCCTCCTCCCTGTCTGCAAATCCTAAAATATACAACGAAAGGAAAAAGAAGATGATGCAACAATATAATTGTTTGATAATAACACTAATAAACAACAAATTTACAGGAAAATCAGGAACAAACAAGACTTCATCAAGACATAGTTGTGAAAAGACTTGAACCACTCCTTCACCAGTGACGGGACAAGTTCGACCATCGACAATTGCCACATTCTGAGACAACTAAGATAAGCGGATAAACAAGCTGCGTGTACCTGATATATTAGAGGAGACACCAGAATCAATAATCGAGGAGGATTCCCTGGATGCATGGAAGGCACTAGTACCTCAGAAGATAGCTTGAGTAGTTGTGGCTGCAAAATCTGTGACCTTTAACTGCCGAAGCCTCTCATAGTCTGCCTGGAAAACTGTAAACGTCTGCTCCTCAATAGTAGCAACAATGTAAGGCTCTATAGTGACATTCGTCGTCTGAAGTCGGCCAATAATATCCCAACACTTGTCTATCTTGTGACGCAACTATCCACAATCCACACAACGAAGACATCCACTGTCTCCCCTCTACCACAACCTCCACCTCGGGAGCCACTACAACCTCGTCCTCTAATAACTGCCATGGTTGATGGTTCTAACATAGTGAGTGGCACAGCTGTAGAAACTCGAACGAACATTGGCAAAAGTAATCTGAAGATCTGAAACACTGTCAACTCCCAACACATGACCCTGATATGAAAACTGATGTTTAGGTTCAAGCTAAAAAGGTAAACTGCAATTGCTAAATCCTCTTGATACTGTCGCAGACGCGTGATGTCAACAATAAATAGCTGATATACATCTAACTCATTCAGAAGGACACGAAAAGCGATGAAGTGCTCTGAACTGATTGATCTCCCTGTCGTAAAGTAAACAACTGTTCATATATCTTACAGACTCGAGATATATTCTTCTTGTGGCCATATGTCAGTTGAAGAGTGTCTCATATTTTCTTTACAGGCCGTAACAACATAACCCCCCATGCAACTGAGGGTTCCATACTATTCACCATCCATGTAATAATTACCGCATCATCGGCTAATCAGTCCTCATATGTGTCAGATTTTGCATCAGTTGGTAAATGAATGAGATGCTTCAATTTCCTATAGGCCAAAACAAAGGTCTCGAAGCTATGTGGCCATAGGAGATAGTTTGGGCCAAGCAATTTCTCCAAAGTACCACTCATAGTTTTACTAGTAAATCACGGGAAGCCATACTGAACTGAAAATTAATAAATAATACCAATATATGATCTGAAAATAACCAAATACGTGAATTGGACTACTCACTAAGTACAGATATGACGTATCCACACACACACTAGAGATAGAAGAAGAACACGAGGCCTAAACCATGGCTTTACTGGACTGGACTACCTGATGGGAAGGGTTGGACTACCACTATGGTTGACAAGGAGGGAAGGCCTCATCGACGGGTAGACATTCGTCGGAGAGGCCTTATGCGCGAAAGGCCTAAACTACGCTAGAGGAGGGCCTACCCTAGCCTGGATTGGCCAAGGAAGGGCCGATGGGAGCTGGACAGGGGCCAAATGGCTCCGACGAGGGCTGTTGGAGGAGGAATGGCCGCTGGAGAGGGTTGGACTGCTACCTGGAAGGGAGAACAGCGGTCGGTCGGCTATTCTAGGGCCACCGATGGCTGTTAGATGGTGCAACAAGTGATCTAACCGAAGCTGGCGACGCCGATGGTGGTGGTTCCGACGAGGGGGCACAGTTTAGGGGTGGCTAGGGCACCCAGGCTCCGGTACCATGTGAGAAGAGATGGAGAATAAGGATTATTGTTGTTATTGTATTTAAGATTACATATATAAGGATATTAGACACCATTGGATAAATAGGTATCCAATAACTCGTTTAACACTAAATGAGTAATCCCCAAATACTCTAACAAATACCATTCCAATTTCATATCAAATTAAAGCTCAAGCCCATGTTCCAAAGCCCAAGTTCCAAGTTCTAACCCACTTTTTAATAAAAAAAACCGTAAGTACACACAGACATAGAACACCTTTTCCAGGCTCCAACCTTAGACAAGCATTGTTGCCCACTGACGCCCGATCGCCTGCCTTTCGCAAGTGCTCGATGATTGCCAGTGCCCAATTGCCTACCTTCCGCCAATGCTCGATTGTCGCCAACGTCTGTTCACCTACCTTCTGCCAATGCTCGATTGTTGCTAGCGCCCGCCACCCCACCCTCGCTTCCACAAGTATCACTTGCAACCCCGCCCAACCAACCACCCTAGACCAACCTGCAACTCCACCCAACCAACCACCCAACATCTTCGCCCAACCACTCACCTACAACTTCACACAAGTTTTCCCACCACCCCGCCCTTGCTTCCACATGTACCACAACACCCAACCACCCACCCCACATCTTTCCCCAACCACTCACCTACAACTCCACCCAACCACCCATCCTAGACCAACCTGCAACTCCGCCCATCTTTACCCCACACCTGTAACTCCACCCATCTTTGCCCTACACCTGCAACTCCGCCCAACCAACCACCTACATCTCAGCCTAACGACCACCCCACATCTTTGATTACTTCCTCCTAGTTCATTTTGATGTTTAATTTTTACACTTGATAATAAAATCAGTAATGTGAGTGACATTATTGAAATTAAGGAAAGTAATAAAGTACAATCACAACCTACTATCTTCCAAAAAAAGAAAATTAACTACAAATGTGGAATGATTTTGACCAGATTGAGCAGAAGGATGGTACATTTATTGCTACACGTAAGCATTATAAACAATCACTTAGTGAAAAAGGTGGAAATGGAACAAGTCACTTGAAGTACCATTCATTAAATGCTTGCATATCAACTAGTCTTGCCAAAAGAAAACAATTAGATATCAAGCAACAAATTTTGAAAGCCAATGAAAGTACAACACAAGGTCAAGTGAAAATTGAAAATTTTGTGTTTAATCAAGAGAGAACTCGAAATGACATTGCATCTATGATCATCACGCATGAATTGTCGTTTTCTTTTGTAGAAAGAAAGGGTTTTAGGAAGTTATTGCGAAATGCACAACCTCTATGAAAACCAATAAGTCGAAACACTATTAGAGCAAATTACATGAAAATTTTCAAAATAATGTCAGAAAAAATGATGGATGAATTAGACTACTCTCATTTAGAATTAGTTTCACAATGGATTTGTAGACATCCATTGGAAATAGAAGTTTTCTTTGCTTGGCTTGCCATTACATCGATGAGAAACGAATGCTCCACAAGAAAATATTGAATTTCTCTTGTATGGAGTCACCACTTGGTGGTAATGAAATTGCAAGTGTTCTCGTGAAAAAAGCTATTGCATTGGAATATTGATTCAAAAGTTTTTGCATTTTCGTTGATAATGCTAAAAGCAATGATAAAGTGGTTGAAATTCTAAAAATAAACATTTTTAGAAAGAAAAATCTATTGATGGATGGTTCCCTTCTTCATGTTAGATGTTGCGTCCATGTTTTGAATTTAGTTGTTCAGGATAGATTAAATAGCATACAAGTTGTAATTCAGAATGTAAGGGTCTCAGTTAAATATGTGAATCAATCTCAAGCTCGAAAAGACAAATTTGAAAAAGTAGTGAGACAAATTCATGCTCCAAATAAACAAATGATTCAAGATTGTCCAATAAGATGGAACTTCACATTTTTTATGCTTCAAACAGAAATCGAGTTTCGAGAAGTTTTCACTATATTCACGATTTTTGATGAGAAATATAAATTTTTGCCTTGTAATGAGGAATGGAACACTGTCAGGTTACTTTTGCCTTGCTTGAAAATTTCTCATGAAGATACATACAAGTTCTCTAGTAGTAAATATCCTACTTCCAATTTATATGTCAACATTGTGTATAAGATTTACATACACAAAAGGAAGTGGTCTGAAAGTTCTTCCATGTTTCAAGTTTCAATGGCTTTTAAGATGCTTGAAAATTTTGAGAAGTATTGGAAGCTTAACAATGTTTGTAATGACCTAGTTTCTTAGACGACATTTAAACCAAATATGTAATCTAGAATCTAAGTGTATTGGACGCTATAAGGACTGTGCCTAACATTAGATGTAGGATCAATAGTGTCCTACACTTGCATTAATAATCTCCAACCGTTTAGGTGTTGGACGAAGGAAATGACACGTCTTATGTTATACACATTGAAGCCTAAGTTTAACACTTGTAGCTCTAATTGTTAAACACATGCATACATGTGTCTTACGTAAGACATATGATCAGCCATGCATAACGCTTTGAGTTTTGCTACTGCCTATGTATAATACTAGTCGGTGGCTTTTCCGAGAAAAATTCTTCCCTCCGTCCCTTCCTCCTCCCTTTGCCTTGTGTGGGGCATTCTCTGGCGATTCCATGGGTGCTTGGGAGCTTGGGAGAGAGAGAATGGTGGATAGTTAGAAGTTGCTCATCGTGTGGCTGGAAGCCTACGAAGAGTGTCGGATCGCTATGGAGCTCGCCATGTTGGCACGCTTCGTGGTTGCAAGATACACACCCACATAGATGTCCTTTAAGTGTTTTGGATAGTGATTTTTATGCAAGAATCGTGTGTAGATGTTCCTACATCTTTATAGTGATGGTATCATTTTAATGGGTGTTTACATGCCTCGAAGGGAGGTTTTAATTGAATCTTCTAATGCAGAGCGTTAGACGCACACCTTGGTACATCCAATGTTGGACACAAGCTGAACCACATCTAACACTCCTGATGTTGAATTTCCAAGTTTAATTAGAAATGGTTTAATTTAAGGTTAGGAATTAATAATAAAGTTGCATGCATTAATATTGTTAATGTTTGGCCCTATTTCAATTCCCCTAATAAATGGTTAGCAATAGGTTAGTTTAGGATGAATTTTGGAGCTAGTGGTGGTCTGGATTGTTGGACATAGGAGTGTCTGCATCTTATGTAAAATGCAGAGAAGCTTGCATCCAACACTTCAAGCTCATTTAACCCATAAATCCCCACTATTTAGAGATGATAACAAGATTATAATGACATAAAAGATACTAGGTTGTCCCTTTAGCCTCCCTAATATAGATAGGAATCTATAGATGAGCTATGAGGCATTTTCTATAATTTAGGATTATGTACTAAATAAATATTCCATGGCATAGTTTTAGGCATAAGACGCATGGCTCATTGCGTCCTACGTTGGACGAAAGTTAGTCTACATCCTACGTTTCAGAACCAAAACAATAAGTTCTGCGTTTGTTTGGGTGGGTGTTTCGACTTGTAGTTTTAAAGAAACTCCAAAGCCTTTGCTCTGGCTTTTGTGTGGCCTCTTCTGAGTGACTTTTTATGCCCAGAAGGTGTACTTTCTCCTTGAATTCTATTCTAAAGTGTATTTCTTGGGTTATTGTTATGGGTTGAGTGTAATACTTTAGAACTCATACGCTTTCAAGATATGATTTTCTAGAACTGACAGAAAAACTTTCGAAGCTGTGCTTTAAGTATAGTTTTGATTTATGGTTTTCATGTCATTTTTTATTACGATATTTCATGGTATTTTAAGGTGTGATTTTAAAGGATTTCTTCAAAAAAAAAATTGAAAAAGAAATGCATAGTTTTACAAAAAATTTGCAAAGAATTTTTCATGATTTTCAGTTTTTAATGAATTAAGAAACCAGAAAGTCGTGTTGTCAGGATCAAGAGACATTGACCACATTCCTAATTGGTCAAACACATTGCCTAGATTAAGGTTCTGAAACCAAAAGGCTGAGACAAATGTTCGTCAGATCTCGAAGGTATGATACTCGTTCATTGTCATTCACGAGGTCGAAATTGAAGTCCGTAGATCGAAGTACCATCCGTACCTTAAGGTATGATACTCTAGTTGCTCCTGGTGTCGAGACCCAAGATACCGTCCGTACCTAGTAGTATCGTAACAGTGGACTTGAAAGGCATGAGACTCCTGGGCATGATATCCTGGTTGTTATGGGTACCGAGGTGTTGGTAGATGCTAAGAGAGCCTAGGTATAGGATTTGAACACCTAGCGAGGATGCCAAGCGGACACACCCTGTTGTTTGTCCTAAGAAAGGACAACTCACCTAGATGTAGGGTGAACAAGCTTTTCGATGTACGATTAATCATTTGAGGGTCCTGCAGGTGATAGGACGTCTAGACAGATAGACTCCTCCATAAAGTAGTTGTCTGTAGCAATGCAGATGCCGTGGTAACTCCTTAGTAGACTGCTTGTGGCCAATATTGGTTGGTTAACATCGAACAGTACGACACATTATGTTTGACTTGTGATTATGGTGTTGCGCCTATGAGACAAGATGTTTGCATCAGAGTGGCGTTGTTTATTTATAACTGTTGCGTTAGAGTGACGTTGTGACTTTTGTTGCATCCTGGCTGTGGTCTATAGTAGACCATGCTTTGGAACAAAGGCTCCGTGCTCACTATTATGGTTTGTATGTTGTTGTGGTAGGTGTTCTGACTACTATAAAGAGTATTTAAACACTGTTGGTTGTTTGATCCATACAAAAAGTGTATGCAATTAGACTATGTAACTTTTGGTGTTTTTAATGTGATTTTAGACTTGATCTAGCGAGAATAGTCATTTCAAACATGCATAAGGATTTTAAAAAAAACATGCATATGATTTTGAAAAGAAAAAAAGAAAAGTGATTTTAAAAACATGTTTTAAAAGATTTACCGTGTTAGACAATAGTGAGCTGCTCTATCGTGATGTTGTGCCATACAGACGAGATGTCAATGTTTGGTTGCTTCCGACATGATTACGTCGAACTCTTCAACGTTGTTTGTCATGTTGACTTATGTGTGTTTAAGGTAGATGTGTGTTAAATGACTGTTTTGAGTGATCACTCATATGTGCTTTGAATTATGGTTTTCGCAGGTACAAAATTTGGAGTTGGTTTGTTAATGCACATATGATAAAGTCCTGCTGCCACACATCAGAGATTCTAGTAAGTGCCTAATTATTAATTTTATTTCCTGTTAAATATACTTAGTTGTTTATGCTTAACTTTAATTTTGAATTAGTGTAGCTGTAATTGGAATAGAAAGATAGAATAAAAATAAAAATATAACTAGATTTGAAAGATAATGACTTGAAGGTCGTTACAATGTTATTTTGACATTTACTTCAATATTAGATCCTTAGTATAAAATGCAAGTAGTTTATTATTACTACAAATTTATCTATGTTGATGAAACTAAAAGAGAAGCTATTATTAGTGATCTACAAAAGGTCCTTGGGAATCATTATGCCACATATGCAAAATATGATCCAAGGAAAAAAAGAGGAGTTTCATTTCAGCTACAAACATGAATTCTGAAATTGTTGATGATCTTGATGTAGGGTTAGAACATTATATAGAAGAAACTATTTGCCAAATACCAAATAAGACAGATTTGGAACTTTACTTGGGGGAAAAAGTACATAAAACTTTTGAGTTCACCCACCCAAACAAACCCAAAAGTGAAGTACAAAGACACTAATGATGGGCAAAACCTGTCAGAGTAAAGCTTATTATATGGGTTCACATATGGCTCCGAAATAGGATCCAAGGACTGATTATGTTTCCTAAAAGTGACAACATAAATGACCAAAAATTAAGAGGAATTCCAAGATTAGATCATTAGAAAGCTATGAATCTTACCTATCGCACTCCAATTTTCTTTCTCATCATCAACACACCCAAAATGGAAGCATGGCAGCAGATGCACATGGGTGATACCAGCCTCACACAATCTTCTTAAGTGGCGATAACCATCTGAATCCTACTTGCCACATTACAAACTATCAGAAAGTCCAATTCAATGTCAAATTTAAAAAACATAATCCAAGAGGTAAATGTCATTTGCTAAACAGTAGTCATGGATATTCAAGACTGCTTTTGCAAAGATGATGATAGAAGCCTACTAATCGTATAGAAATGAGCAGATTTAGCATGGTAATAACTATTCACCAGAATCAAGTGCCATAAAGCAGTTATGGCATCCTTCAATTACGGAATAAAACAGTTAGTGGTCCACTTAAACATATATTTGCCTTTAAAATTCCCTGACCAGGTTCTAGTCAAAGAATAGCAACAAGAATCTGCAGACAAGGCTTTTAAAAATATATTGCTATCCATGCGACATATCATGATCTTTTACTTTTCAATTTCCCTTGTGTCATGAGTCAGAAATCAGAAATCATCAAGATTAACTTAGCAGAGACACATATAACATTCCAAGCATGACTTTCTTTGACCACCTTTTCATGAATTAGTTGTTCATCCCTTTAAGCCCCTGTGGGCTGTGGGTATTTTACCTTTTTCTTTATGATGCACATCAACTAATTTACCACTACCACTAAATGAACTTGTATTTTATGTTGTAGCATAAACCATCAAAAACAATCAGGTTATCATGAAATTAAATAAGCATTTTAACCTCTATTAAAACTAACTATAGATAAGTGGTCTCAACAACACCAACAACCTCAAGGGAAAAATGTAGGTTTATAACTTTCGTGCAAAAAGGCCCATGTTACTGATGAGCTTATATGGCTATCCATTTATGTACTTCTCGCCTAGTTTTTTATATATGAAACTAGGGTTTCTCAATAGAATCAAATTCACTCTCTTCTAGCTGATTATGAGGTTGAAACCTGCCTAAGGGTGGACATCCAAACCATCTAAACCGATGAACCAAACCAAATCGAACCATTTTTAGTGGTTTGGTTCGGTTTTTTAAATTTAGTGATCTGGTTCGGTTTGAAATATCTCCAAACCGAATCCTATGGTTCGATTTGTGGTTTTAAGGGTGGTTTAACCGAACCGAACCGAACCGAACCGAATATAATATACTAATATAGATTATTTATGTAAATATATATATTAGTTATTAAATATTTAAAATATATAAATATATATAAGTAGTCATTTAGGGTTGAAACGAGTGAACGACGCCCTTAATCCCTTATTTCTTCCCCATTTGCAAGACCGCCGCCTGCTGAATGCTGCCCGACCAGCTCCGCCATTTTGCTCCACGAAACCCTTCCATTCCCTTCCCCATTTCCTACCACTGCCACCTCCTCCTCCTCCTCTCGTCTCCATGGGGAGAGTAATACGCGCCCAGAGGAAGGGAGCAGGGTCGGTCTTCCACTCTCATACCCACCACCGCAAGGGCCCCGCTCGCTTCCGGAGCCTCGACTTCGGCGAACGCAATGGGTACCTGAAGGGTGCCATCACCAAGTGTAACACCTGTAAAATTCACCTTGTAATTATTTACATTTTATGAATTTTATTTTCCCCACCTGTTCCGAGGCCCATTGTGTGGTTTTGTGCTTTTGGGCTTGGGCCTCGTGGGCTGGCTTCTTTTTGCATGTTCCTGTGCGTGGTTTGGCTCTGTGCTTGTGGGACCCGCTTGCGTGTGGGCTGGTGGTTGGGGCTGGCAGTTGGCGCTGGTAGTTGAGGCTGGCAGTTGGCGCTGGTGGTTGAGGCTGGCAGTTGGCCTCGTTGGTGGTGATTGGCGGTTGGTTGCTGTGTGGTGTGCCGGTGGTTGAGACGCGCTGGTGGGCACGTTTTCAGCTACTCCAGGCGTAGGTTTTATAAGCTGCACCATACTACACTCCTCCTCGTCACCCGTTGCTTTAGCTGTGGTTGCGCCGGAGTTCGCCGGAGTCGGTCGAGGATCGTCGGAAGCATTTCTCAGGTACGCATCTCCACTCCTTGCAATAGAGAGCATGGAAATGGTAGAAAATGCTAGTATTGCATGAAATCTAGGTAAATTTCCTT
Source organism: Posidonia australis (assembly GCA_024699735.1). Lineage (NCBI taxonomy): Eukaryota > Viridiplantae > Streptophyta > Magnoliopsida > Alismatales > Posidoniaceae > Posidonia > Posidonia australis. The sequence goes on from JAMKQA010022746.1 coordinate 27,806, forward strand.
TCCTAGAATTTATTGTGAGTTTTGCAAAGTGTTTTCGATAACTTTCTGGATGCCGTGTTTTGTCCCTGTG
>JAMKQA010022747.1:0-17545 GCA_024699735.1 Posidonia australis
GGTAAGGATCCCTGTTACGTACGAGGAAGGTGTTAGGCACCCTCGTACGCCCGATAAAATCGGTCTTCTATGATTTCTCCAATGCTTATGAAATGTTGGCTTTTCAGCCTCTTGTTATACGCCCGAGGGCGATATGCCATGCCATGCTAGGTGTCTTATGCTAATAGGTGCTTGATGTGCGGGGTGTGTCCTATGCTCAGAAATATCACTCTTTTATCCCGAGTCAAGCGTATAATGCAAAAGATATTGCATTAGCATAATCAAAGTTGTATCATTCTGAATGATTTATCATCATTGCTCTATATGCAAATGCAAATGCAAGTTAAAGCACATAAAACAGTAAAAAAAATGAAGTGTGCCTTCCTAGTAAATCCAGGAGAAAAACCAGGGAAAAACCAAGGAAAAAAGCAAGTCGAGAAAGCATGACAAGGATGTGTAAAAACATGTGTATGCTAAAACAGAGCAGTGTGCTAGTAGTGTGCCAGTCTGGTGCGCCACCTATGTGCGCTTAAGTGGGCCAGAAAGGTGCTGAGTCAAAACAGGGTAAATATGCAATGTTGAATCTTATAAAGATGCATGCAGGAAAGCATAAATCTCAAAAAAGGCATTCGGGAAAAACTGTAAAGACTCAAGGAAACCAAATCATGATTTCAAATGCAAGAATTGGTGAACCCTGTGTTCAAGGGCTAAAAGCCTCACACAAAGTTACGCTAATGCAACTAAAATGAGGAAAACAAGATCATCCCAGCCTCTGGATTATGGGCTGAAGCATCAGCTTTCCATATAGGACAAAGCGTGCAGAATACAGCCTACCAGAGTCCACATGGACTGATCAAACAGGTCAGGAAAAACTGTAGAAATCCAACCAATCCATAGCAAAAACGATCAGACAGAATCATGGAATACCAGAGAATCATTAAAACAGAAATCACAGTGGAAACCATCTGGAGAAAACCATGAAATCATGCATGCAAAATGCCCTCTGACTAGTCTGTGCAGCAGAGGCATGCGCCAGACTGGTGCTCTGGTTAGGTGCGCCAGTCTGGTGCGCCTGAAAGGTGCACCAGATTGGTGCGCCCCAGGCAGTTCTGGTTCGGAACCCAACCCAGAACTGAACAGAGGCTCCATGATTTATGCAAACAGATCGATGCAGATGCTATGATTAAGTACTGGAAACATGATGTGAGTGCATAGGATCAAGAAACACCATGTAAATCATGCATTAAAAACTGAACCAAGTTGATGGGTTTATGCATGAATGAAAACATGCAAAATGCCAAAAAACGTGGATATGTGCTAATCATGACATATGAAAGCATGCTTCTATGTGAGAGAGCATATAGATGCATGACAACATATTATGTGCAAAGGGAAAAAAACATGATAAAGGATGATAACTTGCAAGCTTATGCTAGATATGAAAACAAAGACAACATGGAGATTACTTAGCATGAGGAGCTAGCAAGCATGCTTAATACAAGATTTCATGAATCATGGAGTAAAACATCATATATTAAGCATGTTATATCTCATTTCAAAAATGGCATTCAAAAGAAAAGGAGGTGGTAGAAAGCCTACCTCTTATGATGTTTCCTTCTTGAAATATAAGAAATGAGAAGATCCTTGTTGCTTTGGAAGGACCAAGGGTGCTTTAGGATGCAAGGAAGAACTCCAGAACATGAGTATAGATTGCTGGGTGGAAGGAGGAATTCGTGCAAAAAGCTTGCTCAGTGCAGATCTGTTTCTCAGATTTCAGCACAGGAATTCTCTCCCAAGAAAGTTGTCTTCAAATGGTTGCTATGGGGGTCCTTTTATATGGATCTATCAAAGGATAACTCATGAGAAACGAAGGGCCTTGTAAACGAAAAGCCTCAAATATTCGTTGGCACATTCGTTTGCAAGGGTAACAGCCCGGAAGATGGAAGGTCTGCAGCCGCAGCCTTGAAAAGGCTGGGCGCCTACTTGGTGCGCCTGTGATGTGCGCCTATGAGGTGCGCCTGGTTGGTGTGCCTACTTGGTGCGCCTACTTGGTGTGCCAACCAAGCTCACAGATTTCTTTGGGCTCTGGCTTGCTAATAGGTTTGGGGTCTGGTTTAAGGGCTGATCACATCCAAAGCAACATAAGGATACTCATCTCTGGGTCACCTCAAAATCAGGGTGTCTACACCCGCAATTGCTCACGGTCCTCATCAATTGATACACCAAACCATATTTGCAGAATATCAGAACAACGCTACTCTATAACTAAAAGGATTAGAATGATATTCTTGACCAAGGGCATATTCACTACTCTTAATGGTAGGGACCTTCAATGTCAAACTAGGGGCATGTCAGCTAGTCTATAGATAGACATACTGAGCCAGTACTTTGACTAAGGGCATGTTAGCTGCTCTTATTAGTTGAATCCTTCATTGCCAAACCAAAGGCATGTCAATTTCCTTCTGGGAAGTTAAAAAAGGACATGAAGACGAACAGAATGCTCACAAAAGATGCTAGACAGTGAGAAGGAATCCTTAGTATACATGCTTCCTTAAGCATTCTTGCAAGTAAAATGGCTACTCATAAACACAGGGATGTCCTGTAGCCTACAAGAGTGAGTGGGCACTAAATCAACTCTCTCTGGCTGACTAGGGACTTGATCGATGATCACTCTCTCTAAAATCTGTCCAACATCAGGTAGCTGACTAGGCACTAAATCAACCCTCTGATAGCTGACCAAGGACTTGATCGATGATCACCTCTCCTTAAGCATTCTTGCCAGTAGATGGGGCCGAGTTGGCTGAAAACATCAGGTAGATTGGAGTAATCACAGAGATAGCTATCACTTCGCAAACATCATGCAAGCATTGAATGGAAGCAAAGAACCATATCATAATATAATGGTAATCTCAAAGATAGTTATACATGATCAGAAGTTATTCAAGCTCATAATAACATCTTGCAAGTAGAAACGGAGCCACAAAAACTATACATCTGAGCTATTCCTTACTCTCTTAGAACTACCAGTCCCAAGAAATAGAGGAGGACCAGGCGCAGCCTCACAAATGTGTCCTCGATCTCGGCCACGTACTTAGTGGTGTACCCGTTAGCCTCCACGATAGTGATTTTGTTGAAGTGGATGTAGTTATGTAGCAGTCGGGATAACTCTATAGTCATGGTAGTAGAATTGAGCAGTTATAGCTGATAACGATCTGGCATTGGACTTTGAGCAAAAGAATCCTGGCAGTATCCAAACTGGCACATCACGCGACTGGATGATACTCCATTCCTCTAGTTAGCCTCGGCAAAATGATTAGTCTCGTGTCACTGTCATTGAAGAAATAGCAAACGGGTCTGTGAAAGAAGGGATAATACACCAAATCACCTTGTCTTTCGTCAACCTTTCCAACCTCTCGTATACTTTGTGGACAATAGGAATAGTGTAGGAGTGTTCGCTGTGGCAATACGCCTCAAAGGCAGAACGCTGAGGACGTAGAATCTCAACCCTTAAGTGAGTAGCTAGCCAGATCAAGAAATAGTCGGCATTCCAATAATGAGCAAAGGAGAACATGAACCATAGAATAAGCCTTACCTACACTAGAGCTCCACAGTCGTAAAAGTGTCGACAACGACACAGTGACCGATCCTAGGCCTGGTATGTCTCGGCTAGAATAACAAGAGCTAAGTTGATCTACCGCGCCACAATGGCCAAAGCAATCTCGACAACTTCAATACCCACGATCATTATGCCATGGCTAAATATCAATTCACTTAGGAAATGGATGACAAATCCTTGAAGCCAGAGCTCATCGCCAAGTATTGCTCTTTTGTCGACAATTTCGCCAGAATACTCCAGTCGTAGCATGGGTGATTGCCTGTCCTTGCAAATCAGGTGTTGTCTACATGCACTGGTGGATAGACTGGTCAGCTGGCACAAAATGGAAGCATAGTTGTCCCATCGCATAAAAATAGTGAGCCCCAGGAGCTTGGATAAACAACATATTCTATGTACCTCTTCCAAGGTTGGTGTCAATTCCACTTACCTGAAGTGGAAGATGTGGAAGGTTGGTTTCTAGAAGCGGGTTGCAACACATAAGAAGTATCGATTGATCTCTACCTCGACGATGTCTAGAAGTTTCATGGAGATTCCCTAGACTTGGAGTTTATCTTGGTCATCAGCAGTCAGTTTACCAATCCAGCCACGAAGGATGGTTGAACAGTGGACCGATGTGACCATGGTTGGGAGTCCCTGTGGACCAATCAAAGGTTGAAACAAAAATGAAGAACAAGGGCATTGAAGAAAGAAAAGGAGGAGGGAGAATATAATAAAGGCATACCATTCTTCTTTTGCGGAAATAGGGAAACGAAGCTCAAGAGCATGTCTCTGATGCTTGTGTAGGAAAGGAGAGGTGCCAATGATTAAATAAGGAGTTGAAAATAAAGAGATGAGAAGGAATTATGTCGCAATCATGGTAGGTAAAGCAAGGAAAAGGTGGGGGCCAGGGGCGGTGGACAAGCAGTTGAGAAGGTAGGTGAGGTGTTGAAAGCATGAGCGAGTCATGAGGGATTGCATTGCTAATTGTCTAGAATATAAAGGGTCAAGCGGTTATTTCTGGTGATTTCTATTGATGAGTACTACTGACGAATAAAGCTTACTGAATTTTATGGCAAGAGTACATCAGGAATATTGTAAGTGGATACAATTGATGGTTTCTGTAAGCGGAAAGAACTGACAAAAATATGTGATGAATCCTACTGACAAAAATTGTCGGCAAAAAATGCAGAAGTTCAGTATTCAGTACAATTAGCTCCGGTGACATGCGTAACTGGCGCAAAAGACTTCAAAAACTTGTGAAACAAGTTGTAAAACATACCAAGCATCCAACACACATATTTGACAAGACAGAATAATTTTGTCATATTTTATTGCCTTTTCTACAGAATTCTGAGTCCATTTACAACAGAAAGTTTCTGAAAAAAAGAGAGGGAAAACTAAGCTATTCCTCCTGAGAGTTGTGCTCCTCATCTGACTCTATAGCATTCCCCTCCTCATCTGCCTATTTTGCTGCACGTCACTCCTTCGGTGAGTCCAGATAAACTCAATCGGGCCATCTACTGGCTCACCAAGGCGAAAGTGGCAGAAGTGCTCGTAGATCCAAGCCTGCCACATCAAAAGTCAACTCCAGCGCATATACAAGAAGCAAACATGAAAATAAAGTAACTAAACTTAAAGCATTGCTAACCTGAAAAAGAGGAAGGCAGTCAAAGAGGGAATAATTCTTCCCAAGGGAGAATGCCTCCAAATGAAGGCATAAGTATGCCAACTTGGCTGAGCCACAAGAGTATGTGTCGATCTTATACACATCCAGAAGGAGAGCTGCAAAGGTCATACGCAATATCTGAGATGAAGTCCCAAAAAACAGCCAATGGAACAGAATCGACAGAAAGACCCACAACTGCTAATCAACCACAACAGGGAAACCAGTGTCTGCAAGCAGAAGGTCCTTGAAACGACGTGTCAACTAGCCAACGTTGACATAGGTGCATACCAACCAAAGAGAGGAAGGCGTAAACCATAGCAAGCCTCTAGAAGATCACCGTAGTCCATCTGCAAGTCGACAACCACAGGTTCACCATCAATCCGCAAGCCCACAAGTCTGACCATATCCTCGAAGGTGATCATCATCTCTCCAACTCGTAGGACAAAATTGTCAGAAGCCGCGTGGAACCTCTTAGCAAAGGGAGCAAGCAGTCCAAGGTGAATTTCGAACGAACGGATCTGTAGGAAGTGTCCAAAGCCCATATGATGCACCTACTCCTTCTGGAACTCTGGGAAATGGCTGTATACATCATGAAGCAAGTTCAGCTCGAACAGGTCCAACCAGAAGAGGGCATCTGAGGTTAATCAACAAAATTAAGTTAATAAACCATAAACAGATGACATAAACTAAATTCCACTAATTTCAAACCAAACCTAGCCCATCTCTGCGAGGTCGAATGTAGTCCTAGCCCTCTTTGGAGGAGGATAAACAGGAATCTCACCCAACTTGGGAAAGTCCTTGCCACCACAACCCTCATCTACCTCTGTTCTAGCGGAAGCACGTGTACGTAGGCCTCTCGCCTGGAGCTTGCGAGGACGAGAGGAGCTCGCCCCCACATGAGAAGGGCCCATCTCATCTCCCTCAACCTTCGGAACAGCATCTCGAGGAGCATCTGGTAGACCCTGCTTGTCACCAAACTCGCTTGAAGCTCTACAAGGACACAAGGGGAGATTTGGGTTGATTAAATCAAGTATACTTTAATAATCACACCATTAACACATTAATTCTTAAAAATCATCAAATAACCCATCAACATAATCTAATGTATAATTAAGTCACTAATTCACCTTAAAAAAACATCAATTTAACCTTTAATCATCAAGTTAAAAATAAATTCACTAATCTCTAATCATTAATCATTAAGTGTGCAACCAAGTCAATAAAATCTTTAAAATAACCATTCACAATTTCAATTTTACCACCTTTAACCAATAAACTTCACAATTTTAATCCATAGTTTAACCAATAAATCCACAATTTAACCAATAAATTTAATTTAATCAATAAACCCACAATTTTAACAAATTTAAGCCCCAATTTTTACCAACTTAATTTAACTAATAAAATCCCCAATTTTAACTTAACCAATAAATCCACAATTTTAACCAATACATCCACAATTTTAACCAATTTAATCCACAGCTAATAGACCCAGAATTTTAACTAATTTAATTTAATACACCACCAATTCATTAATAAATTTTACAATTGGCCATTAAACCCATAACTTTAACCAATGTTATTTTTAACCATTAAATTCACAATGTCAACCCACTCAGTTCAAACTAATTCAAGTTTAATCAACCATGCAACGAGACATTATGGATACAATTATGCAAGAAAATGGACAAATAGACATTCCACCAATATTCGCACAACTCACAAGAATTTTCCATTACTCTATATCAAAAATCCACCTAAAATTTACAAAATTCCACTACATTGAATCATGCATTCACACACTAAATACACTAAATCCCTGCTAGAAAAGAAATAATCACAAAAAACATTGGCAAGCCCCTGCAAACACACATGGATGGTATCCACTGCCTCGTCGTCATCAGAATTCGTTGGTACCACCACCACGGTGAGCCCTCCACGAGCACAATCACACATTCCAGAAATAACAAGGAGAGGAGAGCAAGGTTGAACCTCCGTAGCTGGGGTAGACACCCCAATTTTGCAGGTTTGCAGGCTGGAATTGTGGTAGCTGGACTTTTAAACACAAGTGAGCTTAAAACTTTGTTTTAAGCCCAAGCAATCCACCAAAAGCCCACCAAGGCCCACCAAAGCTCATGAAGGCCCATTAGGCCCAAAGCTTAAGCCCATGAAGGCCCATTAGTCCCACCAAGGCCCTTAGGCCCACTTAGGCCCAGTAAGCTCACCTAAGGCCCATTTAGCTCACTCAAGGCCCATCAAGCTCAATTGGGCCCACGAAGGCCCATAACAATTCAGCCCATTTTCTTCTACTTCTTCCAACCCAACACCCATTCTTCCTCCCCTCTCTTCTCATGAATCTAGCCACATTTACAGCCCATCCTTTTCTCCCATCTTTTCCAACCCATCTCACCATATCACCCAATAGCAACCCAGGCCAAGCTCGAGCTTCCCACGAACCAGAGCTGTCGGATGCCTCACCACGAGCTCGGATGGCCGTTGATCGCTGTCGGCGCGCGGGCTGACAAGATGGAGGTGCGTGGGGGATAGTCATGATGCTGGTTTGTTACGGGATGTCAGGTTCTGTTGTGGTTTGTTACGACGTGTCGTTCTGGGTTGTTGGGTTCACCTATAAAAGGAGGAGCAACGGAGGAGAAACAAAAGAACAAAGGAGAAACAAAAGAACATAGGAGAAAAACAGAGAATTCCAGAGCAAAAGAAAGAGAGAGGAGAGATCCCAGAGCACTGCGCTATTCTCCTGTGGCCTTCCCGAGTGCTCCAGCCTACCCCAGCGCCTTCCTCAGTAAGCTCCGATCACCCGCGCCACTGCTGGACCAGGTACGCCCTCCTTTAGCTTCCATTGCCTTCAATTCTACTTTCCTAGGATTCCTTGTGACTTCTCGAGTCGATTCCGATCAAGCTAGAGGCTTCCTTTGGTCGGAATCAGCCACTAGGCCTCGCCAGAGCTGTTTTCTAGTGGCCTAGGTGGGGGCTTGGTCCAAGGCACGGCCCTGGCCCGAGAGAGTCGTCCCTTCCTCCCTGAACCTCCCTTTTGCCTCTCCGCTCCTCCGCGCGCCGCTCCGTTACCTCCTAAAGCCTCCACCAGAAACTCGCTGGAATCGCTCCCAGACACCGTCGCCGGAGAAGACGACCGTAGCCAGAGAAAGACGCCGTGCCTCTCCAAGCCTCCAGAAAGCCTCCACGACGTGCCCTAAGCACATCAGAGCCTCCGGAGTTGAGCCACGACCTCTGGAACACGCCCGCGACCTTGCTCGCTGGAGAAGAAGATGTCGACGCCAGTCGGAGCCCCCCTTGCGTCACCATCCATCACTTGAGTCCCTGGAGGAGAGAAGATGCTCTACTCGACGTCCTGAAGCCTTCTGGACCCTTGGATCGCCGCACCACAGCCTTTGGGGCACTCTTCTTCCCCGACGCCGTCGCTGGAGTGCCTCGACGGCGAGGGAGGTGGGAGGCCCACTCCCGCTGTTGGATTCTCGATCCAATCCGTTGGATCTTCTCCCCTCCTTCTCTTCTTGCTTCCAGTGGAGTCCAATCCCGTCGCTGCCTTTTCTCTTAAAAAATTAAAAAATATTTTTCCTTTTAATAAACTTTTATAACTTTTGATTTGTTACATTTAGGTCCTTTTTTTATTACAAACAGGTCATTCTCTTGCATTTAGGTCCTTGATCATTTTTTAAAAATCGTTAGAATAAAGTTTTAACTGAAAATATTGCAATATGCCTCCTCATGTTGCACAATAAAGTTTTCTAGGCTTGCAAATTGCATTTAAACCCGTAAGTTTTCTGAAAATCATTCTGAGTGCATATTTCTCTAGTTAAATTGCACTTTAGTCTCTTAACTATTCTGAAAATCATTCTGAATGCATATTTTTCTGGTTAAATTGCATTTTAGCCTTTGAACTATACTGAAATCATTCTGAATGCATATTTCTCTTGTTAACTTGCATTTTAGCCTCTGAACTTTTCTAAAACTCTTCTGAATGCATATTTCTCTGGTTAAATTGCATTTTAGCCTCGGAACTTTTCTGAAATCATTCTGAATGCATATTTCTCTGGTTAATTTGCATTTTAGCCCTTGAACTTTCCTAAAACTCTTCTGAATGCATATTTCTCTGGTTAAATTGCATTTTAACCCCTGAACTTCTCTGAAATTACTCTGAGTACATGTTTTCTAGGGTAAAATTACTGAATTACCCCTGAAACTTTCTGATTTTAATGTGGATTCTTTTCCATGCATTTTTACCCTAGATTTCCACATTATTGCATTGAATGCATGTTTTAGTGGCAGAATTGCATTTTAACCCCGAGAAACCTTCAATTTGATTAGGAATGCATAGTTTTACACAATTGACCCCAGATTTCTCCAGAATTACATGAGAAGTGTTTTTCTATGTAGTTTTGGTGATTTGGCTTCAAACATCTGTTTTCATTCAGAATTTGGGTTTTTTGCACAAACGCCCCTGGAATTCACACTTTTACACTCTCACTGGCATTTTGCATATTTTGCTGTAGCTTTTCATACAAGTTTTCTCGCATTTTTCCATACGTTGCGCACACATTTCTAGCTTGCATCAAGTTTGGTTTTCTCATCGTTTCCTGGATTTCCCCCGTTTTCCGCATTTTTCTTGACTAGATTTGGCTTTCCATCGTCCGAGGGCGTACAGTAAAAGACTTAACAAAGCCGACGTTGTCCCGAAAAGAGGATTATTTTCCCAATTTGATTTTCTCATATTTCTTCGAGTTTTCACTGATTTACGTGACGTTTTCCGAAAATTTCTCGATTTTCACAATTTTTCTCATCGCCCACGGACGTACAGTAAAGCGGCATTCTCAATGCCAACATTTGTCCCTCAGATTAACTTTTTCCCTTTATTTCATTTCTTCTCTTTGATTTGGCATGTTTTCAGTCATCTTTAGCATGAGCACTCAAAATAGGCAAGCACACATTTAATAAACCATTGACAAGTAGGAAACCTAGAAAGACCGAATTTCTCGGGCGTATGGGGGTGCCTAACCCCTTCCCCATGCTTAACCAGAATCCTTACCCTTTCTCTGGCCCACATTCATTTATCCATTAGGCACGAAGCACACGTGTTTTCTGCATCTTGTTTGCTTCTTGGATTTCTTGTGTGTTTGGTTTTCCTCGTCTTTCCATTAAAAGACTAGCTGGCGACTCCTTTCCTTATCCTTTCTCATCTCTCATTGGTGTTTCCGAGTCTAGTCTTCTTCTTCGGATTCACCATCTTCGTCGTGACCGTATCGGGACTCTTCGAGTGCTTCCACGCACTCGATAACGGAGAGCCGTGCAGGGTTCCATCGGCATGGTCACAAGAACTGGCGACTTCGCTGGGGACAACTAGATTCTAGCTTTCATTAAGGTTTCCGTACTTGTCTTTGGTCTGTTTACTTCATGTCTTGTTTGCTTGTTCTATTTGCTTGTACATATTTGACTGAACATGCCTTTTTGCGTCTTTTACACTGTTGCTATGCCACCGTACATGCACATGACTTAATTCATGCTTTGTTTGTCGATACTTGCTTTTATTCACCTACTTGTGAGCACTACACCAGCACATGCCATGTTCACGCCATGATTAGGAGAGTAGAAACATGTTTGCTTTCCTATCTGGTTAAAATAAAACACACAAACTCAGACGAACAAATAATAAAACATAACTAGAGACAAATGCTCACAAATCCCCATGGCTTAATAAAACGCAAGTAAAAGACACAAAAGCATATTGCATGAATGGTCATTTTAGAAAGCATGAATCTTCTCCTCGGGGTCCACCCATAGTTTGCGAAGGACAATCCTAGCTGCCCGTTCTATAGCTTTGGCGTAGGGCGTGTAGCTATTTTGTTTCCCCTTGTCTGGGGTCGTGTCAGTGCTAGTAGAGGGTACAGCTCCATGCTACTGCAGGAGACGAGGCCACCAATGCACCACTCGTTCACCGCCTAGACTTTGGCCAGGGTTTAGAACGGGAGCCTACTTTTCTGACCAGAGTCGAAACCCAAACCCATGAGTGCGTCCTATGTGGTCAACCCCATATGGGACATGCATGGTGAGAGAGGGCACTTTAGGACATTCATCTGCATTGTGTGTCATTACATGCCACTTTAATAACTCGCAATTGTCTTTGTGTCGTTGTCCAGGTTCTGATAACTGCTTCTCTTGCCTGTTTTCTCAGGTACTTTGTTGCGAGGTCCTCAGCTAGGAGCTCAGGTGTCTCCGTCGCAGGTGACCTCCCGTGGTTGTGTTCTCTTGCCTTTTCCGAGCTATTGGTTACTTTTGACTGTAGTTCATCTTAGAGATTGTGCGTTTGTCCTTTACCGCAGCTCCTTCATTTCGCTTGCGGTTAGCCATGGCCCCGTAAACCCGCAAGCCTCCAATTATTGTTTTGAAAGGGGACCCACACTCAGATCCTCCTTCTCTCACTTTGACTGCTTCTTCTTCCCTCTGTGCGTCCCAATTTGAGAATCATGGAGGATCCTTATCTCCTTTTCTGGGACAACAGCGAACACAAGTCGGTCTAGGGCCCGTCACTGATTCAACTGAGGTGACAACCACGTGGGTCCCAGAAGTTCTGCCAACTGCACCCTATCTCTCGGGCCCTCTTGTTTCAGGAGTTCAATCAGCTGCGGCATCATCTATTTTGGGGGCCATTCTTGTTCCGCTCTTGCCTTCTAACCTATCATTTGATGGGTCTTCGGCCAAACAAGCTCAGTACTTGAGAGCTTTGGCCCGTGGGTTTGAGCACATGGCCCTTTCTCTTGATCATGTTGAGAGTCCTTCACTTTTGACCTCTGAGGTTCCAATGCAGACCACTATAGCATTGTAGGTTCACCCCACTACTCTATCGCCCATACCATTGTCCGAGCATCACACCGCCCCGGCGATGGGGGCGTTATCTCTGCCTCTTGCACTACAATTGCATTGGTCACAACATGCATCACAGTCATTTAGAGATCAACCCATTAGTTGTGCGAGAGTACAACATTTCTCAAGTCCATCACCTGAAGCTGTACTGGTGCTGCAGCTGTTGCTCTCGCGCACAACACCACACACAACACAGCATATTCAGAATTCACCTCAGCATCAGGATCAGGTCCCAACACGTAGGTCATCATCGCACACTAGGCGCACACCTCCCACTGTCAAGCCAGTGCATCTCGTCGCATCGGCTCAACAAGGACAGCAACCTAAGAAGAAACGAGTCCGTCGCGTTGAAAGTGACTACACTCCACTAGGTGAGCCGCTGAGCACTGTTTTTCCTCTGTTTGTGTTGCTTCTAAGACTCCCGGAACCGCGTCCCCCACCAATTCCACTCCCACTCCCACGGTGGTATGACGCGAGTGTATACTGCGATTATCATCGAGCCCCGGGGCATTCGACTGATAAATGCTACACTCTACGGGATGTCATTTAGACTTTGATCGACAGTGGGACTATTATTGTTGACACGCGAGGTGAAGCACCCACGTCCATGTCTCCATCCTCACCAACATTTAGGTCAGTATACACCACATACACACACTCCACTGTTAAACTAGTGCATCACGTCGCACCGAATCGACAAGAACAACAACCTAAGCAGAGGCACGGTCGTTGCACTGAAAGTGACTTCACTCTGCTTGGTAGGTCATTGAGTGCTCTCTTCCCTCAGATTGTGTCACTCTTGCGACTCCTAGATCCTCGTCCGCCACCAAACCCACTCCCAAGGTGGTATGACGTCGGTGTGCATTGCGATTATCATCGAGCCTCGGGACACTCGACCAATAATGGCCACACTCTCCGGGATGTTGTTCAGAGCTTGATCGACAAAGGAGCTATTGTCGTTAGTGCACAAGAGGCAGTCCACACATACACCTGCACACACGCTCGCACACACACGTGCACACCCTAGAATAGCCGACCTTACTGTGTCTGAGCCTGTAAGCTCCGAGGATACTTGAACCTTAGGGGTTTTCCTCTTTCTCCCAGTTTTTCTCAGGGAATCCATCAGGCCTCTTTTTTCCTATCTTGTCCTCTCTCTACTTCTGTCTGGTAGCACATGTGTATGCCGCTCTTATTCTTCTTCTCCATTTCCTAGTTTGTCCTCTTTTTCTTTGCTTAGTTTTGTCCGGCGACACTTATGTGTGTCACTCTTGTCCCCGTTCCTTTGTGGGGGCCTAACCTAAAGTTTGCCAGTTTGCCATTCACGGATCTAACCCAGCACGTGCAAGTACCCTAAATCAAGTAGGAGACAGCCGTCACAGTAGATATCAGCTCCGACAGAGATGCAGTTTTAATGTCATTAGCAGATTCAGCGTTCACAGTGACAGTCTCAGTTCCAATAATCGTTGTGATAGCTTCTGTTACACCTGCCTTGATTCTAATTTCCAGTGGCACTGCTAGGAGTTACTTTGAACCCTGATGGCATCGACAAACAGCAACGACAAGGACTGGAGTTGTATCCTTTCTCTTTGTTCACTTTTGTTTTCTCTTTCTGCATCATCATATACCAAAACACAAAAAAAATAGAAAAGCACAAAAGTTGGAAAAGGAAAAAAAGAAAACAAACACAAAACAAGAAAAACATCAAGAACAATTAAAGAGGGTAGTTTGCTTGTCAATAACATTCTACCCGATGATGAAAAATTAGGAAAGCTTGCCAATGTCAGAATGGATATTCTCTCTTCAGTTGTCACTACTTAGACAACCAAGTTAGCAAGGGTGCCACCGTGCATCAAAGCCAGACGAAATGTCTAAGCTCCGTAAGAATCCTGCACCTCCAAGAGGGAGATAAAATGTTAGGGGTGACTGAGAGTCTGAGCTAGAAAAGAAAACATACATTCGCAAGGGCATAAAAGAATAGAGAAGACAGAAGGCGAAGACAGAAGTCAGCCCAAGAGTGAGAGGTGTGCATTGTAGCTCTACCCTTACCATACCTTGGAGAGGAGTTGGAGTATGCGCTCAGTAAAATCACACCTTTGAGGGACTGACCCACCCTCTTGCAATAAAGGCCTCCTGAATAGATCGAGTGCTTATTACCTCCAAGACAATGTTAGAGTGAAACCGCACGTTTGTGAGGGAGTAAAAGAAAAGACAATGATGTTGAAACGAAAAAAAGTAGGTGCAGGACCTTAAAGAGTTTGGCATGGAGCCAGGTCCATTACGCTACCTTACAGTGAGTTTGAGTGCCACCACTACCCAGTGAGGGCCACCATACGACTTGTGAGTCTCTATAGTGGCAATTGAGTCGAAGGTGTCATCCTCCTCTAACAGGCATACAGCTTTCCAGCCTAACTGAGGGCAAACAAACAACTGAACTAAACAAGCAAACGATCCAGATAATGAACTCACTGAATAAGCAAAGCAGTGAATCCAGAAAACAAGCAACTAAAATCACAAGACATGCACTTCTTGATCAGACGACAGGACATTCTTAAATAACTAAATTGCTCACAATAGTAGAGTCCACAATAATAATAATCATGATAGCCTTGCCTGGATCAATCTTTTTGTTTGTATATAGACTTGTTCAACAGGATTTTTGCCAGGTGCTTTTAGCCAGGATATTTCAGCTCCTCAATAGCCAAAGTGCATATACAGTGAGGACACCAGTTAGTGTACGAGCTACACAGACGTACAGAATCGGCTGTGTAACAGCAATTCCTCTGCAACAGTTCAAGTGTGGTAGACACTATTCGTGGAATGCCTGAGGACAACACAGCCGAGTACATGTTTGCAGCCAGAGCCTAATGACATAATGAGTAACAGAGTAAAGAAGAGCCAGCCTAAGATAGACTATGGTGTATCGCATCACTTCCTGCCATTGGAGTGTAGCTCAGGACAGTGGATGAATTTACATGCCTCCAATTAGAGAACAAATGTGTCTGTGACCTCAACAAAAGTTAGCCACGGCCACTTCAGTGATTCAAAGTACGCCTACAGTTATAGTCAAATCCTCAAGTCTTTACATCCTCAGGTGGTGCCCAACAAGTCCCAAGGTAGCCTGGCTCAATGCCAGAGGCATCCTTTATTGCCTTGGTGTCTCCTGATCTGACTTCTGAGCATCATACACCTTTTATGCTAGGGGCATGTCAGCTGCTTTCTAGCTGGGCTCACACACGCCATTGCTTGGTTCATCAAGGGCAAGACAGTTGATCTCTGATCAGAGCCTACATGGAAAATGACTAGCGGAGACAACAGCATAGCTCGGACTCTACGCAACAATCCAGAATTTAGCAAATACAATCGGAAGAATATCCTACAATAGCATGGCCAAATATAGAGCTATCAGAACACCACGGATGAGCAGAACACATCCTAAACATACCAGCCAGAAGCAAGTTACAACCTCAATCAAAGGCCTCTATCAAGTTGCCACGGTTCCTTCTGTCTTCCAAGTACAATATGGGAAAGCAGTTGGGTGCACATACTTCTAGCCACTTGATGAATGGATCACTTGCTAGTGATGGTCTCAAGTACTCCAGTGGCTCACGGAACATCTGTAGTTACAGCCTGGCTTCCAAGACCCCATACCCTCAAGTGATGTCCAGCTAGTCCAATACCAAGGGCATGTCAGCTGCTCTTTGGTCAAAAGTCACATACAAAACACCAGCTACAGTGTAAGTGAACTAGAGTCTTTGACCAGGGGCATGTCAGCTGCTCTTTGATCAAAGGTCACATACAAAACACCAGCTACAGTGTAAGTGAACTAGAGTCTTTGACCAGGGACATGTCAGCTGCTCTTTGATCAAAGGTCACATACAAAACACCAGCTACAGTGTAATTGAACCAGAGACTTCGACCAAGGGTGTGTCAGCTGCTCTTTGATCGAAAGTCATGTTTCAGGCACCTAACAGAACATCCACTTACCATGTAACTGAGCCAAAGCCTTCGACCAGGGGCATATAAGCTGCTCTGTGAAAGAAGCACTATTTTGAGAATGCTTGGTGCAAATTATCGTCCAAATGATAGACGATGCACCTTCTTATAGAGAAGTGGCAATCATCATATAAAGGCTCCTACAAGATGACAACTGTGTTAGGGCACTACGCTGTTTCAACTGACATTCCCCACAGCGACGACGATCCAGGGTGCACTGATACTTGAATAAGATCCCCTTGGCAAATCCTTTTGGCTAAACAGAAGGTTAGGCCCTCTTGCCTTTGAATTCTGATCCTAAGGACGGATTCAAGGCACTCCCTCGCCTTTGAATTTCGATCCTAACCGACAGATTCAAGGTCTCCCTTTTTCATCTTGTCTAGACTACCTACCCAAAGTCTAGGTGTTCCCATCCAAGGTTCGCTCTATTCGGACGAATCCTAGTGCCATCCCTTTTGCCTTTGAATCTTCCCATCCAAGGTTCGCTCTATTCAGACGAATCTTGGTGCCACCTTCCCATCCAAGGTTCGATCTATTCGGACGAATCTTGATGCCACCTTTACCTTTGAATCTTCCCATCCAAGGTTTGGTCCATTCGGATGAATCTTGGTGCCACCTTCCCATCCAAGGTTCGGTCCATTCGGACGAATCTTGGTGCCATCTTCCCATCAAAGGTTCGGTCTATTCGAACGGATCTTGGTGCCCCCTTTTCGCCTTTGAATCTTCCCATCCAAGGTTCAATCTATTCGGACAGATCTTGGTGCCACCTTCCCATCCAAGGTTCGGTCTATTCTGACGGATCTTGGTGCCCCTATTTTCACTGTTGAATCTTCCCATCCAAGGTTCGGTCCATTCGGACAAATCTTGGTGCCACCTTCCCATCCAAGGTTTGGTCTATTCGGACGGATCTTGATGCCCCCCTTTTCGCCTTTGAATCTTCCCATCCAAGGTTCGGTTCATTCGGACGAATCTTGGTGCCACCTTCCCATCCAAGGTTTGGTCTATTCAGACGGATCTTGGTGCCTCCCTTTTTGCCTTTGAATCTTCCTATCCAAGGTTCGGTCCATTTGGACGAATCTTGGTGCCACCTTCCCATCCAATGTTCGGTCTATTCGGATGGATCTTGGTGCCAGCCCTTTTCACCTTTTAATCTTCCCATCCAAGGTTCGGTCCATTCGGACGAATCTTGGTGCCACCTTCCCATCCAAGGTTCGGTCTCTTCGGACGGATCTTGGTGCCCCCTTTTCGCCTTTTAATCTTCCCATCCAAGGTTCGGTCCATTCGGACGAATCTTGGTGCCACCTTCCCATCCAAGGTTCAGTCTCTTCGGACGGATCTTGGTGCCCCCTTTTCGCCTTTTAATCTTCCCATCCAAGGTTCGGTCCATTCGGACGAATCTTGGTGCCACCTTCCCATCC
>JAMKQA010022748.1:0-26939 GCA_024699735.1 Posidonia australis
TCATAGGTGAAATCAAGGAAGACCGATTTTATCGGGCGTACGAGGGTGCCTAACACCTTCCTCGTGCGTAACAGGGATCCTTACCCGCATTCTGGTTTTAGTTCGTAGACTTGTCCTTTTTCTTTTGTTTTCTTTGCATGATTTTTCATGTTATGGTTTTCCTTGTCTTCCATAATAGATTAGGTGGCGACTCCCTTTATTTTGCTTTTTTTCGACGTGATTTTTCCGTCTGATTTCGCATTCATTTGCGGAATCTAATCGCCGGCATGGTTACAAGGGTAACACCATAAGAATGCCCTCTTACCATCCTCACTAGACTACATCCCCAGTCTCTAAGTCACTCGGACTTCAACTTAAGCATGTAGCTGAAGAGCCTAGGGGTATTAACCATCCCTACGAAATTTAAAATACTTAATCAACAAATACAAACAATATACATATATATATATATATATGAAATAAAGAGAGGGATTTGGACATTAAACTATAATCATGCAAAGAAAGGGATGAGAGAAATTGAAGTACACAAGTGATTTATAGTGGTTCAACCACCCTTGCTTAGTCCACTCCTATAATGACCTAGATTTTTGGTAACAATTTCAGCTAGAAATTTAATTTGGAATTTTAGGCTGTTTAACAATTGAAATGAGGCGTTTAATGTTACACGTTGAATTCTAGGTGTTCTACACTATAAATGTTGTAGTCTGGCTTTTTGCTATGTTGAACGCTAAGCATAGGGGTGTTTAATGTTAAACGTCGGATATGCAACGTTCTACACTTGCATGGAATTTTCTGGACCTTAGACGTTGAACGCTTGGATTCATGTGTCTAATGTTGGACGCATGTCAGGCAAGTGTACAACACCCTGAGTTCATGAAGGAATGCAAGCTGCCTATGTATAGGGTGATGGGGGTGCATGACCTTAAACCCTTTCATCTCCTCCTCTTCCGTATCATCTTAGGGAATCTAGGGCCTATTTTAGGGGTTTTTGGGCACTCTACCAGGAAGAGAGAGGAAGAAAGGGAGTGACGAAAAAGAGAGTTGGGTGCATGTTGGGTTTTTAGTTCTGCTACTAATCTGTAGCACTTGTGGCTGAGTGTCACACTCCGCATTTTCCATAATAATTTAAAACAATTTAAACTACGGGAAAATTAAAGCTAAACATAAGATATTAAACCACCAGAAATGTGTGTGCGGCTACGACACTTCAGACTATATGCATTATGCTAAACCAACAGCATGTCTGCACTTGCAAACCAAAACCACAAGGAAAATGCATGAGTGATAGAAGTCACCCACTACGCATCCCAAGAAAAACGCAAAAAACAAAACTTTAATTAATTTTATTTTAAAATTCATTTCACAAACCATTTCCTTAAAACCCCACAAACTAGGCCCACACTGGCCAAAATTACAACTAGGGTTCTACCAGCCTAAAACCACAAATAAAGGCCCTCAATGGCCAAAACCACACATAGTGAGTCAAGAAGCTAGGCGCTAGGCAACCAAACTCAGGCCACAAGCAGTCCACCGAAGAGAAACCAATGGTGTCTGCACTACCACGACGTGACATCCTATGCAGGAGCCGCATTGTCTCGTAATTCTCCCACCTGGAGAACCCTCACAAAGCTAACCCCTACTTGGTAAGGTTGTCTTTACTCTCAGGATGCTACCAACTACAGGGCACGTGTCCCACCCACATTGGCCACCACAAGGTACGCCTCCTCACGGATTCCTCCACACATAGTGCTCAGGAGGTAGTATCATACCTCCACACCCGACAACACCCGAGTCTTAATGCTCAAAGCGACAGCACGAGTATCGTACCTCCCTATCATGGTACAAGACACCTCAACCTGTAGACCACAACCCTAGCCTCAAGACAATAGTCAAGGAGTATCATACCTCCAGGACCCAACGCCCCTTACCCTCAGGTATCTCGACCCCTTAACCTCAACCAAGGAGTCGCGCCCGACCACCCAAGAATGTCGTCACATTCTTTGGTCCTGACGACACGGTCCCACATTATCTCGGCCCACACATAGACAAATAGGAAAACCATTTTCCAAAATTGCCAACTCATCTCCTTTGAAATTCATTTTCAAAACCATTTTATATCTTTGGAAAATTCTTCTAAATCCTTGACAAAATGGCACATCGGGTGTCCCAAGGGACCACTACAGACAGGTCACAATCCCATGTCAAAGGGACAGTAAAATCCTTGGAAATCATATTTTATAAACATATTTGGGCCTTGATTCGAAATGCCGAAAACATGTTTGGTAGGCCGAAAGTCCCTAGTTAGGTAGACCAATTTGGATTGGTCGACCGAATTAAATCAACAGTCAACACTCTGGCCAAAATCGGTATACTAAAAAAGGTTTGGTCGACCGAAATCTACTAATTCGATTGACCATCAAAAATCAGATGACCGAATTTTGACCAAAGGACCTAATCTGATAGAAAAACGGGACACCGAAAATGTTTGGTATGCTGTTTTCTGTGAAAAATAGAAAAGGACCCAAACCCTACTATTTGAAATTGCCCAATGTGGAATCTCCGATCGGGCACCCCAAACAATCACCAAAAATGTTGCATAAAACATAAGGTGTAGACCCTTGAGTCTACTCTAAAACCCAACAAACAAAACCCAAAACCATTCACCATGCATCAAGATATAAAATCGTAAAGCCATAAGGGTCAAAACGACCCAAAACACAACCACTGGCATAAATGCCCATAAATTCACAATAAATTCTAGGAATGTAAATTTACCTAGATTCCATGCAATCCTATCAATTTCTAAAAATTTCATGCTCTCTATTATAGGAGTTGGAGATGCATACCTGAGAAACGCTCCGACGGTTCTTCGACCGACTTCGACGACCACGATGCGTCCATAACCAAACCACAATCATGGGGACGCTACTCCGGAGTTCCACGCCCCACCACACGTTACCACACATCTCCGTCGTCCCTTGAGCATGCCAAACAGAGAAGAAGATATAGGGAGGAGAAAAAAGGGAGGGAGAGTGAGAGGGAGACGGGAAGGAGGGGAGTGAGTGGAGGAAGAAGAAAAAGGAAGGGAGGTGGCATGCTCGAGACAGAGGGAGAATGCGCGGAGAAGGAGAGGAGGAGGGATGCGAAGGATGAGTTGTCAATCGTGGATATAAATATGCTCCCAAAGTGGTAGTTGCATGCATGCATGCACAGTGCAACCACTGGCCTCCCACATGAGCGAACAACCGCACCTAGCTCTCCCACCAACCGGCCAACAACACGGGCCCCACACAAACCCACACCCGGGCCCACAATCATAATGCCACAATGCATAGTGCCAACCATGCACGGGGACACGTAAAAGGAAGTTAGCCCATGAGGTCCAAGCCCAAAAGCACAAAATCACACAAACAGGCCTCGGAATAGTAACACTCGTCTAGGAATAAATTCATTAAAATGTAATTAATTACAAAATGAATTTTACGGGTGTTACAACCTAACCCCCTTAAAAGAAAATTTCACCCCTAAAATCACTAGGCGAAAAGATACAGGTACTAGGCTAGGATGGCTTCCTCACATTCCCACGTGGCCTCCTCGGCACCATGATGTCGCCACTGCACCAAAACCAGCAAAATCACCTTGTTTCACAACACCTGTTCCTTGTGGTCAACAATCTGGATGACATGCTCCACAAAGGTCAGATCTTCCTAGAGCCCCCTTGGCTGAACTGGAATCACATGATATGCATTAGCTAGGCACTTCCTCAACATGGAGACATGGAACATGTCATGCACCAATGACATCTTTGGTGGTAGATCCAACCGATAAGCAACCTCACCAATCATCTGGTAATCTTGTACGAGCCAACATAGCAACGACTCAGCTTGCCATGCTTCCCGAATCACATGACACCCATGGTCAGTGACACCTTCAGGAACACATAGTCTCCCACTAGAAATTCCAGCGGTCTTCACTTCTGTCAGTGTAGCTCTTCTACCGACTCTGTGCAGTTAACAACCTATTCGGATCAAATCCACCATGTCCACATATAGCTGCACAAGCTCAGGACCAATCAACTAATACTCGCCCTCCTCGCTCCAGCAAACCGGCGATCTGCATGGCCTACCATACAAAACTTCGTACGACGCCATCCGGATGCTCAAGTGATAACTATTGTTGTAGGTGAACTCGATCAATGGTAGATGGTCCTCCCAACTCCCTTGAAAGTCTAAGGCACATGCTCTAAGCATATCTTCTAGCGTCTGGATAGTTCTCTCTGTCTGACCATCTGATTGAGAATGAAATACTATACTATAGTTGAGCACAGTGCCAAAGGCCTCCTGTAGAGTTTTCCAGAACCTTGAGGTGAACCTCGTGTCCTTGTCTGACACGATGGACACTGGAACACCATGTAGCCTCACCACCTCAGAGACATACAACTCTACCAGGTAGTGTATCATAAGCTTCACCCGAATGGCGAGAAAGTGAGCAAACTTAGTTAGCCGATTCACGATCACCCACATGGTGTTGTTCTTCCTCTGAGTCCGCAGCAAACTAGTCACGAAGTCCATTTAGATGTGCTCCCACTTCCACACAAGAACATCCAACGGTTGCAAGGTTCCTCTAGGTCTCTAGTGCTCTACCTTGGCCAGTTAGTAGGTTGTACACCTCGCCACATGGTCAGCAACATCCCTCTTCATACCAAGCCACCAAAAGTTCCACATCAGGTCTTGATACATCTTTGTACTCCAAGGGTGAATAGTGTACCTAGACCGATGTGCTTCATCCAACAATCTATGCCTAGCCTCCTCATGCTGGGCCACATAAAGACGCATATCATACCTCAGCTCTCCATATGCCCCAATAGAGAAATGAGGCTATCCACCAGCCTCCAACTTCTCAAACACAGCCTAAACAAATGGATCCAGCTACTGACAAGTGACAATAAACTCTAACAGCTTAGGGTGAACAGACAGGTTGGCCACCTAGGCACCAACCGTTCCCTGAGGTTGCTGCATTGGCCTGCAGCTCACGAAATCCTCTAGCATGGTCCACTCCTTGACCATCAGGCTCGCCATCACGTGTGTACGCTGAATCAGGGCATTGGCGACCACGTTGGCCTTGTCGAGATGGTAGGACAGACTGAAATCATAGTCCTTCAGATACTCCACCCAACGATGTTGCCTTAGGTTGAGGTCCCTCTACGAGAAGATATACTTCAAGCTCTGATGATCAGTGAAGACCTCAAAATACTCCCCGTAGAGATAGTGTCGCTAGAGCTTGAGAGCGAACACTACGATATCCATCTCTAGATCGTGGGTCGGGTAGTTCCTCCCATGATCCTTTAGTTGGTGCAAAGCATATGTGATAACATTGCCATGCTACATCTGAATACACCCCAACCCAACGCCACTAGCGTCACTATACACAGTGAAGCCACCACTTCCAGAAGGCAGAGTCAACATAGGGGCCGAATCTAGACTAGACTTCAACTCTTGGAAACTTGCCTCACAATTGTGGTCCCAACAAAATGGAACCTCTTCCTGGTCAACTCTGTCAAAGGCACAGCTATGGAGGAGAAATCTCTGATAAACCACCTATAATAGCCTGCTCGACCCAAGAAACCCCAAATCTCTGTCATAGTCTTGGGTCGCTCCCAACTACTCACCGCCTCTACCTTGGCAGGATCCACTTTGATGCCATCTCCAGAAATCAAATGGCCAAGGATCATGCCTTCGCTTAGTTAGAACTCACACTGTGAGAATTTGGCATACAGCCACTGACAGCTTAGAGTATCCAAGACCGCCCTCAAGTGCAAGGCATGAGTCTTAACATCAAGGGAGTAGACTAGCACATCATCAACAAAAAAATGATGAACTGGTCCAGAAAAGGACTGAAAATCCTATTGATCAGATCCATAAATGCAGCCAGTGCATTGGTCAAGACGAAGGGCATGACTGTGAACTTGTAATGCTTGTATTGCATCTAGAAAGCAGTCTTTTGAATACCTGAGTCTCGTATCCTCAACTGGTGATACCCTGACCTCAGATAAATCTTCGAAAACACAGATGCAGACTGCAACTAGTCGAACAGGTCAGTAATGTGGGGCAAGGGATATTTGTTCTTCACTGTGATCTGGTTTAGCATCCAATAATCTATACTCAGTCGGAGCGAACCATCCTTCTTGCGGACGAACAAGACAAGCGCTCCCCATGAGGACACACTCAGCCTGATACACTCATTGTCCAGCAACCCCTGTAATTGAGTCTTGAGCTCTCACAATTCCGTTGGCGCCATGTGATAGGGAGGCTTCGACACAACACCAGAAATGGGGATCAGATCGATCGAGAACTTTACATCCCAATGAGGTGGCATACCAAGCAAATCTTCAGGGAAGACGTCGAGATATTCACACACCACAGAGATGTTGTGAACACCCAACTCAAGAGAAGTGGAGGTAACTATAGTGGCTAGATACCCAACGCAACCCATAACTAAACACTTATAAGCCTTCATAGCTAAAATGACAAACTTAGGCTCACCCTGACACCCACCTTGCACAAAGAAAGACCCATCCTTAGGAGATCCAAAATAAACTCTCCTCCTAGCACAGTTGATTAAAGCAAACTGTTGCACCAACCAATCCATGCCGAGTATCACATCGTACTCCTGCATGTCCATCACGATTAGGCTGGCATCGAACGCTCTGCCATTCAGTACCAAGTTGATAGACCGTAGATACCTCCAAGCCAAATTGTGCTCCCCGAGCGGCGTCACCACGCTGAGATGAATGGCTAGTCTAGTTGGTCTCTTTCCCAACTCCGCCTCAAAAGATTCAGAGATAAAGGAGAAAGAACTCCCTGAGTCAAACAACACTTTTGCCATCCGGCCAGCCACAATAAAAGAACCTGATGGCCAAGCAAACAACACCACATAGCCATACAATCAGGCAGATGTCCATATTATAAGGAGATTACAAC
Organism: Posidonia australis; assembly: GCA_024699735.1. Classification (NCBI taxonomy): domain Eukaryota; kingdom Viridiplantae; phylum Streptophyta; class Magnoliopsida; order Alismatales; family Posidoniaceae; genus Posidonia; species Posidonia australis. Next base: position 6,981 of record JAMKQA010022748.1, read on the forward strand.
AAATCTCAAAGGGTTATAAGTCCAGCTAATCATCCTTACCCTCAACTACATATCTTGAAGACCCAACGCCTGAAGATGTAATGGTAAACACCCGTCCCCTAGTCAACTGCTGCGGTGCCCTTCCTACCTTCTTCGGTAGTTCCGAACAGGATCCTTGAATGTGTCTCGCCTTCCCACAATTATAGCACACCAATGAGTCCGAAGGCTGTCGAGGATGAGGATAATATGCAATGATGTGGCCCACCTGACCATAGTTGAAGCACTGGTCCCCATCGAGAGCACTAGACCCCGTCTGACTGAGGCCATCTCCGCTACTCTCGGTAAAACTCCGCCGACCCATAGAGGAAACACTAAACCTCACCTTCTACTTCTTCTCAAGGCTACCTAAATTACTGGCACTTGGAGGACTGGAGAAAGAGAACCGGGAGGTAGAAGACGACTTACCATTCCCTTTGGGATGACTCTCTAGAAACTTCTGATGCTCAGCTTCGAACAAATAAGCCATCCCAACCATGTCCTCCATGGTCTAGCACATATAGCCCATCACCTTCAGTCATAGCCTTGGGTTCAAGCCAACTAGAAACCTTTACACTCGCTCCTCCTCAGACTCGTAGGTAGGAGCAAAGCATTCCAGTCGGGTGAACTCAGTCTCGTACTCAAGCACTGACATCGTGCCCTACTCCAGACTCTAGAAATCTTGGTGAAGCTGCTTCTTCACATGAGCGAGAAAATACTTATCATAGAAGGCCGCCTTGAAATCCTTCCACTAGATGCTAACAGTGACTGAGTCCGGGAACTTCAGCTGCCTCACAGACTTTCACCACCTATCTGCCTCACCATCCAGCAGATAAGTCGCCAGCCACACCCAATGCTTCTCTGGGCACGCCATGCTCTCTAGCATCTTCACTACCTTCTCCAACCAAGCCTCACTCTCCTCAACACTAACCTTCTCCTTGAATGACGACGAAACGAAGCTTCGTGAACTAGTTCACTCACGGGTCACCTGACGGCTCATTAACACTACTCTTGCTGAACACGTGAGAGATCTTGTGTGCCAAACACCTTAGTTCTGCACGAATCGTCTTCCATTAGCCTACGTCCCCTTGGGACTCGATCTCCTCGATAGGGGCCTTGCCCTTATGACTACGAGGAGGCATCCTATCGGAGAAAGGCAAAATCCCTGCACCACAAACAAAGCAACAACTAAAAAACCTTGAAGAAAATAGGTGCAAACTGTAGCACGCAAGAAGAACCTATGGAGTTTCTAGACCTAACACCCTACGTGTAGCACTAACCTAGTGAACCTGGAGCACTGATACCAAATTTGTCATGCCCTGCATTTTCCACAATAATTTAAAACAATTTAAACTACAGAAAAATTAAAGCTAAACAAAAATATTAAACTATCAGGAACTTGTGTGGGCGACGAGACTCCAGACGATATGCACTATGCTAAACCAATTGCATGTCTACACTTACAAACTAAAACCACAAAGAAAACTCATGAGTGACAGAAGTCACCCAGTACGCACCCCAAGAAAACCGTAGAAGTTAAAACTATAATTAATTTTTTTTTAAAATTCATTTCACAAAGCATTTCTCTAAAACCCCACAAACTAGGCCTACATCGGCCAAAACCACAACTAGGGCTCTACCAGCCCAAAACCACAAGCAAAGGCCCTCAATGGCCAAAACCACACATGGTGAGTCAGGAAGCCCTACACTAGGCAACCAAACTCTGGCCACAAGTAGTCCACTGAAGAGCAACCAATGGCATCTGCACTGCCATGACGTGCCACCCTGTGCAAGAGCCACGTCGTCCCGTGATTCTCCTACTTGGAGAACCCTCACAAAGCAAACCCCTCTTTGGGAAGGCTATCCTGTCTCTCAAGATGCTACCACCTACATGGCACATGTCCCACCCGTAGTGGCCACCATAGGATACACCTCCTCACGACGTCCCCCTTACACGATGCTCAAGAGGGAGTGTTATACCTCCACACCTGACAACACCTGAGCCTCAGTGCTCACCGCGACAGTAGGAGTAACGTACCTCCCCATCATGCCACAAGACACCTCAACCGATGGACCACAACCTTAGCCTCAAGACGACAATCAAGGAGTCTCATACCTCCAAGACCCGATGTCTCTCAACCTTAGGTATCTCGACCCCCTGACCTCAACTAGGGAGTCATGCTTGACCACAAGAGAATGTTGTCACATTCCTTAGTCCCGACGACACAATCCCACATTGTCTCGGCCCGCACGCAGAAAAGTAGGAAAATCATTTTCCAAAACTGCCAACTCATCTCTTTTGAAATTCATTTTCAATACCATTTTATATCTTTGGAAAACACTTCTAAATCCCCGGCAAAATGGTACATCAGCTGTCTCAAGTGACCATCATTGATAGCTCACAGTGTCATCTCAAAGGGACAATGCAAATCAATCTGGAAAACCCTCGAAAATCATATTTTATAAACATATTTGGGCCTTGATTGGATATAGCGAAAACAAGTTCGATAGGCCGAAAGTCCTTGGTTCAATAGATTGATTTGGGTTGGTCGACTTAATCAGGTCAACGGTCAACACGTTGGCCAAAATTGGTACACCGAAAATGATTTGGTCAACCAAAATCTACTGATTCGATCGACCGTCCAAAATAGGACGACTGAATTTCAACCAAAGGACCAAATCTGACAAAAAATTAGCATACTGAAATTGTTCGGTATGCTGTTTTCTACGAAAAATAGAAAATGGCCCAAACCCTATTGTTTAAAATAGCCCAAAGTGGGAGTTCCGATCGGTCCCCCCAAACAATGACCAAAAATCTTGCATAAAACATAAGGTGTAGACCCTCGAGTCTACTCCAAAACCCAACAAACAAAACCAAAAACCATTCACCATGCATCAAGATATAAAATCGCAAAGGCATAAGGGTCAAAACAACCCAAAACACAACCACTGGCATAAATGCCCATAAATCAACCATAAATTCACAATAAATTCTAGGAATGTAAATTTACCTAGATTCCATGCAATCCTATCAATTTCTACCAATTTCATGGTCTCTATTATAGGGGTTGGAGATAGGTACCTAGGAAACACCCCAACGGTTCTCTGACTAACTCCGGTGACCACGATGCGTCCACGACCACACCACGATCATGGGGACGCGACTCCAGAGCTCTGTGCACCACCACACGCTATCGCACGCCTCCGTTGTCCCTTGAGCACGCCAAATAGAGAGGAAGATGTGGGGTGGAGAAACAAGGGAGGGAGAGTGAGAGTGAGACGGTAAGGAGGGGTGTGAGTGGAGGGAGAGGAAAAAGGAAGGGAGGTGGCATGCTCGAGACGAAGGAAGAATGCACGGAGATGGAGAGGAGGAGTGGTGCGAAGGATGAGTCGTCGGCTGTGCATATAAATATGCGCCCAAAGTGGTAGTTGCATGCATACATGCACAGTGCAACCACTGTCCTCCAGCACAAGCTAACTGCACCGAGCTCTCCCACCAACCGGTCTACGATGCGGGCCCCACACAGACCCACACCCGAGCCCACATGCACAGTGCCAACCATGCACGGGGACACGTAAAAAGAAACCAGCCCACAAAGCCCAAGCCTAAAAGCACAAAATCACACAAACGGGCCTTATAACAGTAACTCTCGTCTACGAATAAATTCATTAAAATGTAATTAATTACAAAATGAATTTTACTAGTGTTACACAGAGCTTTGGTGATCTCTGACCGTTCCAGATGTCAAGCGTGGCTTGAGGAAGGGCTACAGTCATGGATGAGGTGAGCCAAGTTGAGTTCATTGTAGAGTTTCCCCTTTTTTTATCCTTCCCTTCTATGCACCACTGATTCTCTAAGCCTTGTATCATGTTATGGTGCTATGGATCTTGTAGACACCCCGATTTTTAGGTGACTCATAGATAAGCTGTCTAGATGTTGCTTTGAATGTGGCAAACCTAATCCCATTAGCTAAACCGACCACAAACCTATAACAGGCCTGCAGCCCAATTAGAAATTCAAACAAGTAGGGGAGAGCACCAAGTTAGAGCACCATTGTGGAGCACCTGTTTGGAGCATCGAGCAGGAGCACTACAGTAGCACACCTAGTTGGAGCACTAGGCTGGCACACCTACCTGGCACACCTACTTAGCGCACCAAGCTGGCGCGCAGCCACTTCTCAGACTGCTGGCTGCTGGCTTTCCACCTCCCATGGTTGTTACTTCCACCAATGAATGTGCCATGGAATCTTCCCAGGCTCTTCGTTTACGAGGCTCCTTGTATTCTATAGAAGTTACCCTTGAGAAATCCTATATAGGGACCCGTATAGGCAACCATTAGAAGAGGTTAGAAAACCTTGATTTCAGCAATCCTCATCTAAGTAAGCATCTTGAGCAAGCCATATACTCTTTCCAGCAGCCTATTCTTGTTTTCTGGAGTATTCCCTTGCATTCCAAAGCAACAAGGATCATATTATCTTGGGCTTTCTAAGAAGGAACACTGTGGACAAGGTAGGTCCACCATCCGTCCTTTTATCTTTTACTTAGTTCCTACACCAAATAAAACATGCCATGCATTCACATATAATCTAATTTTTCCTTGCTATTTACATAAGATTTTCTTGATGAGATGGTTGCTCCATGTATAGGCAATTCCCATGTGTAAAATCTGAATATAAAATTCTGCATTATAACATGTCTTTCTTCTTTATTTTCTTACACTAAGATCCATGATCCATGCATACATGCTAAGATATGCTAAGGAGATGTTCTTGATGCGTCCACCACTTGCATGTCCTGTCGAGCTTATTTTCTCATGCATATTCTTTAAGATCCATGCAAATACTTTCAGCCATGAATCCATGATGTGATATGATTTGGAATTAAATGGTAAGAGACATTCATGTGATAATGTTTCACCATGTTTTAGTCTTTTATCATATGCATAATTAATCTGGCTAAGAAAATTAATCATCTCTAAAATCTGGACCAGATTCTGAACCAGACTGCAGTCTGATTTAGGTATTCTGGGGAGCACAATTCTGGAGCACCATTTTGGCACACCAGGGTGGCGCACCAAACAGGAGCACCACTCTAGCGCACCAAACAGGAGCACCACTCTAGCGCACCATTCTGGTGCACTAGACTGGTTAGAGAAGCAAACCACCCTATTTTGCATCTTCATCCGCATGCTTTCTTGAATGATTTGGAACCTGATTCTTTCAGTGGTGATTCTTTAGTATTTCATGATGGGGCATGCAAGATATCAACTTCAAGTGATGTTGCTTTTAAGTTGCTTTGCTCTTTGATCATTCAGTCCATAGTTCAAAATCTGGTAGTCTAGTTGCACTTTACTCCTACGTGGAGAGCCTTATGCTTCAGCCCATGATCCAGTGACATGGCTGAATCTTGTTGTTTTCATTTAGCATGAATAGGGTGTGATCTTGTGTGAGGCTACTAGCCCTTGAGCACAAGGTCCACAAGTCTTCTCACATTTGCATTCCTTTTACTTCTAAAGCATATTTTTCAAGTCTTGCGAAGGACTTTACATTGCATAATTTCCTGAGTGCATTTATATATGATTTTGTACTGCATGGATTTCTGTTTTTCCCCAGCACATCTTTATGGCCCACATAGGAGCACATAGGTGGTGCACCAGACAGGAGCACCAATTTGGCGCACCTAACAGGCACATTAGCCTGTATTTAGTAGTACACAACAGGTTTTCGCATGGTTTTCAACATGATTTCCAACTTCGATTTGCTTCCAGTTTTCTTTGGCTTTCTTCCTTGGTATATCCAGGAAGACCCTTTTTTGTTTTTAGCCATTTCTATGCATGTTAGATCATACATTGCATGTAGTAAAGCGAGGATGAAAAAACGCTCAAAATATTTAGATCTTTGATCTATTTCTGCAATATCTTTGCATCGACACCTGACCCGATATGTGAGCGATATTTCTGAGCATTAGGACACATCTTGCACTCCATGCACCCTTATTTTAGCATAAGACACCACTCACTTAGCATGGGATGGCATATCGCCCTCGGGCATACAGTAAAGGTTGAAAAGTCGACATTTCATAAGCAAATGAGAAACCTATAAAAGACCGATTTATCAGGCGCACGAGGGTGCCTAATACCTTCCTTACCCATTTCTGGTTTACAAAGACCTTTTCCATTGGTTTTTGTATGCATGATTTGAATGATTTTTTATGGTTTTCCTCCTCTTCCATTTTAATAGACTAGGTGGTTACTCCAGCATTTGTTTTTTTTATTTTTATCGTGACTTTGCCGTTCCTCGTGTATTTGGCCTTTCGTGCAAAGTCCCAAGGCTGTTGCCGGCATGGTTACAGGAACTGGCAACTCCACTGGGGATTACCTGATCCCGACTTTTGTTTTAAGTTTCTCGTTTGCTTCGGCTTTTGTCCTTGCTTGCTTTTTTCCATGCTATGCTTTGGTTATCCTTTTAAGTGGTGTCTTTTTGCATGCATTTGTAATGATGTTCTTTCCTTTTACACTTTTGCCATGTCACCACTATTGTACATAATGTCCACATGCTTCTGTTTGTTAATCCATGACTAAATTGCATGTTTATTTCCCTTCTTGTATATGCCATGCCTAGGAGATTAGAGACATGTTTGCTCTCCCCTTTGGTTAATAAAAATATAAAAAACCAAAATCAATAAATCAGGCAAACTAGTGACAAATTGCAAATTCCCCCACGGTTTAATAAGCTTGCAAGTAAAATACTCAAAGCATACTTTGCATACATCATATAGGGCATGCATCTTCTCCTCTCCTAGGTTCGCCTATACAGTCTGTGAAGGACATTTCTCGGTGGCTCATCCTATGGCTTTGGTGTGGGATGAAAAATCGGGTTTGTCCCCCCTTGTCCAAGGCTGTGTCGATGTAGTAGAGGTTACAGCCTACTGCTTTGGCAGAGGACGAGGCCCTGAAAGCACCACCCGTTCACTATCTAGGCTATGGCCAGGATTTAGAATGGGGACCTTACTTTTCCTAAACTTTAGTCGGAGACCTATTCACCCCTATGTGAACCCAGAATAGACAGCTTAATAGGACATCCCAAGTTTGTGAGAGAGTGCATACTAGGGGCATTCATTTGCATCTCATACCACCATAAACATCGTATCTTTTCTAATTTGTTTGTTTTTTTGCATAGGTTTTTTGGTCTGTGAGTTTCCTTAGCTTGAGCTCCGGATCTTTCTTTTCACTAACTCTATTTGCGACCTTATTCTCGATTGCATCTCCCGAGTTCACTTTCGAAGATAGCTCCTCCTAGGATTCGTCCTATCCTTCCCAGCCGCAGTCCAATCCTTACTCGCTCGCGATCCACGATGGCCCAGCAGGCCAGCGAGCCCCTTTCCCCTGCTGTCATGGAGGAGGTCCCTATCTCGGGATACTCTTCCTTTGTGTCGGTTCCAGTCATCACTGCTGCCTCCACCTTTGCCTTAGCTTCTGGAGGACCTCCACAACCTCAATTCCGTGTCCCCGTGGCAACCCCGCCTTTGGGACCACCTGCCTGGTCATCTCCTGCTGTTGGGGCCACAACAGTTGAGTCTGTCTCACCTTAGGGCTATGTGTTTACTAGCCCTCCTCCCACTACGGTTGTCTCTGTAGTAGCCACCCCCCAATTCGGACAACCGGGATCTCAACCTCTTCTTTCATCCCCTGTCTTGCCTCCTTCCTTCGGAGCTACCAAGGACGATCCCATGACCGTGCAACTGCAACAAATGTCGACCCTTACCCAGCAGTTGCAGTGATTAGCTCTGGCACTCCAGCCCTTTTCGGCTCTGTCCTTCCCGACTCCCGAGTTGCTAGTGCAACCGGCCTTAATACCACAGTTTGCATCCACTACACTCCCTCCACAGCCATCGCAATCCCTTGTCTCTCCGACAATAGGGATGCTGACACTACCTTTTGTTACATTAGCACAACACCCACCACAACATGCATCCCTCCTATCTGGTGGCCAGCCCCCTAGGCCTGCGGGAGCACAACCATCCGTGAGCATTGTACCGGAGACCATTTCGGTGCAAAAGCTCTTGCTCCCACACTCTACACCATTTGTTGCACCACCTCCTGCATTGTCTTCATCCTTGTACCACACACAATCCTCATCCTTTGTCCCACAAAACACTGCACCCATGCATGAGTACACTGCCCATCCTACCGTAGCACCAGACGACGGAATGGTGGATCCGGAGGAGCCCTTAGGGGCAACCCATACAGTGTACGCGGCACCTGCCTCTACTGCACAATCCACAACTGCAGTAGCTCCAGATTCTCTCCTTGTGAGAGTAAATGATCTGGAGCGCACTCTCCGACAAGTGCAAGGTGGGGACCGCCAGTCCTACCAATTCCAGGACCTCTGTTATTTCCCAGAGGCGATACTCCCCTCGAATTTTCATATTCTGGAATTTGAAAAATACAATGGTAGGGGCTACCCAATTGCCCACCTCAAAGCCTATTGCGGAGACCTCACCTAGCTCCAAGCTGACGAAAGGTTGTTAATCCGCCTGTTCCAAAAGAGTCTTACAGGGCCCGCGTTGAAGTGGTTCACGTCCCTCAACATGGCCACCATCAGGACTTGGGACTACCTTACACAGGCGTTCTTGGAGCAATATTTCTTCAACCTCGACTTAGTCCCCAAGACGGAGGATTTAGTCGCTCTCAAACAGAGACCCCAAGAAGCATTTGGGGAGTATCTTGGACATTGGCTCTCCTTGGCTTCACAAGTCAACGATAGACCCTCCGACGAGGAGTCTATCGAGATTATAATCCGAGGAGCACAGGCAACGGTCGGGGCTCTGCTTAGCATCCAACCTGTCACCACTTTTTCTGCACTGCGCGGCAGTAGTTTTCCAGCGCTCTCAGCATTTGCCAAGCAGGCCACTGCCTCACATACATGCCCTAGCAGCAGCAATAACAGCAACCCTAACACCAATCCACCCAAGAGACGGGATCCCTCCAAAAATATAGTTTCCTATATTAGATCCCCTACTGCTCTAGCAAATGTCCGTCCACCCCCGCAACGCAAAGTAGTTTATGCACCCACGACTACACCTAGAGCACAGCATGCATCACACATTACCCCCACTACCACACTAGTGTACCCTCCCCCACCAGCCAGGACGCGCCCACCGATGCCACATCCATAGTTGAAGCGACAACGCCATGACAGGCGCCACTATACCCCTTTAGTGGAGCCTTTGAGCATGGTATTTCCTAAAGTCGCATCCCTGCTAAGGTTGCCTGAGGTGCGTCCTCCACCTAATCCACTGCCAGCCTGGTACAACCGCAATGCGTTCTGCAATTTCTATCGGGTAGCCAGACACTCGACGGATAATTGTTTGACAATCAGGGACGCTGTCCAGGATTTGATTGACCAGAGGGTGATAGTGATTAATACCCAGGCAGTCGGCCCAGTACACACGCCAGTGGCCGCCCCAGCACAGCCAGCACACCCCAGCATAATCAGTCAACCCTTGCCACAACATTCATCTTTGGGAGCGCTAGGATCTTCAGGAGTCAATTTTGTTTCTTCTTCTTCTTCTTCTTCTTCTTCTTCTTCTTCTTATTCTTCCTCTTCTTTTGAGTCCGTCTCTTCCTCCATCCGCTCGACAGACTTGATCCATGATGAGTCGTCCTCTTTTCCCCACCAGTTGTATCATTCTTTCATCAATAATTCCGAGGAATCTATTTTTATGATACGCCCTATTGTCGAGTCGGAATACTCTGAGGTGCCACCTGTAGTATATCCCCAGCCACCAACTCCAATCTATTTAGCAGCCTGGCCCCAATCTAGGCCAAGCCAGCCAGCACACCCTCAGGCTCACCAGTACCCTCACCAATACTCCCAACATCCTCAGGCTTATACTCCTACTCACCTATATCCTTCAACCGCACCTGTACAATTAGCAATCCACCCCCTGGTTATTGTTACTCTAACCCACGACATGCATCGTGTTCCTTACAATCATGCTACAAGGATATGTGCAGAAGTGACACGATCGGGCAGTGTATACAAACCCCCAACAACTAGGCCTAACCCCTCAACCTTAACCCCTAACCAGTTGCAAGCCCAGCCATCTAGGTCACCAACACCTGTAGCAGCAGCCCCTGCCCAACTCCAAGCACATTCCTCAACCACCTATGCCTAGAGTAGCAACATCCAATCCTACCACTAGCAGCCAACCTTCAGCTGACATCACTACCTAGCTTAAGAAGGTTAAATCCGATATTTCTATTTGGGACCTAATCCATACATCTGCTGAGCATAGAGAAGCTTTCCTTAGAGATTTTCAAGAAGCCTGTGCATCCCAGACTATAGAGCCTGCTACTTTAGAAAACATGGTAGGAATGATAGTGGCACCTTAGGTTATTTCCATCTCTAGCCTAGAGTTGCCTCCCTTCGGCACCAATCATAATTCCCCCATGTTAATCACTGTGCAGTATCAAAGCTTCAGCATCCCTCTCACATTGGTGGACAAAGGAGTAGGCCTAAATGTCTGCCCCTTGCGCACAGCAAGTGCAATCGGATTCAAGTCCGAGGACATTACACCAGTTGTGAAAGGGATGACAGCTTTCGATAATATGCATCATGATACGCTTGGAGTCCTGATCAATCCCCTGACTATAGGCCCTACTCGCTTTGATGTACAATTCTACGTTGTAGATATCGAACCCTCTTTTAATCTATTGCTTGGGCGCCCTTTGCTTTACAAGCATCAAATCATTCCTTCAACCCTCCATCGTATGATTAAGTTCCGCTGGGATGACAATATCGTTGTTGTCCTGGTAGAAGACATGAAGAAGGTTGAATCTGTCTCTGCTCTAGCCCCCCAAACCATCCACCTCGAGCCTAAGCCTTCTGATGTCCTCTATCGGGTTAACCGGTTTGAGCCGATCAATTTCATTCCACCCTCAGAGCTTGTCGGCCATTTGGCCACTTCTGGCAACCCCCGTTCAATGGTCGACAACTTGCGTCACAAATGGGGATATGAGAAAGGATTGCCTCTGGGGCTATATGGCCAAGGAATCGCTGAGCCGATCGAGGCCGAAGACTAGATTGAACAAGACGGTTTGGGTTATGAGCGGTGCTACCAGAGGAAGAGATCGCAACGCCATGGTAAGTCTTCCAAGATGATTATTCCACGAGATTTGTCCAACTTTATTAGCACAGGCATTATGGATCCGAACCACAGTTCATATGCAGTGTCAGCGCCATCAGCTTGGGTTTGTCTAGAGGATTCATATCAGGATAGCAGTCGGCTAGAGCAGCAAGGTACAGAATAGGAGATCATATAGAACAGTGGATAGACAGTGCAGTCAGCAGTCCAGATAGTGGTCCAAGAAACAGACTCGGATGATGACATCGAGGATCTGGACCTCTTATTCAAGGAGCAGCTGGATGTGCTTGCAGAAGACCTAGCAGAGCATGATCGCAGGAGGAAAGGCAAAGTAGTTGCCACATCAGCACCAACAGAAGCACCAATACCACCCCAAGACCAAGTTTCAGTTATGGTCCTGCACGAGACAGACAGAAGGGATGCTAAACCATTGGAGTTAATCTCCTGTCAGCCGGGAGGCGGGTCTAGCTGGTATTGGCAGTATAAGCCTCACTTGGAGGGTGAGGATCAAAACCTTGAATCAAGAACGAGTAAGACAGGCGACAGTAGTCTCACCAACCTGCAGTAAAGCAGCCACCAACAAGCAGAATTTTGAACAGCTAACAGAAAGAGAGAAAATACCAAAAAAATCAAAAAAGTCAAAATCCAAAAACAAAAATAAGGAGGCATCAACATCAGAGGCAGGGACTCCCGGTTCTTCGGATCATCCAGACAGAGAAGCAGAAGAAGTAGCACAATGCCGATACAAGAGCACGAAGGTTACTGTGACAGTCCTTAAACGCCATCAGGGTGCGGAATCAGAAGAGGTCTTCTCAGTTGACATAACAGACCTGGCATTTGAAAAAGAAATCATGTCAGAGCTAATTGCTAATGAAGAAGAGAATGAGGTCCGTGGAGCAGATTATGAGGATGAGCCATCATAGACCCCATTCTATGATAATGATCCAGAAGGTCCAAATCTTCACGTAGAGGAGGAAACGATGCTTATCAATATCGACATGACAGAAAAAATTAAAGAAACACGCATCAGTGCCAGCTTATCACCACAAGCAAAGGCGGAGTTTATGGCTTTCCTAAAAGAATATGTAGATGTCTTTGCATGGAGCTATAATGACATGATGGGACTGGATATTGAAGTGGTAGTTCATACATTGCCACTAATACCAAATTCAAAGCCAGTCAAGCAGAAGCTCCGTAGATGGCGACTCCAATGGCTTTTAAAGCTTAAAGAGGAGATTATGAAACAACACAATGTCAACTTCCTCATGGTCGTACTGTATCCTGAATGGCTCCCCAACGTGGTGCCAGTGTCAAAAAAGAATGGATGGGTTCGCATGTGCATCAATTATCGAGATCTTAATGAAGAGAGCCCCAAAGATGATTTCCCGCTCCCTCACATTGACATTTTGGTAGACAACACTGCAGGGCATAAAATGTTGTCTTTTATGGACGGGTTTTCTGGATACAACCAGATCAGAATGGCTGAAAAAGATATGGCAAAGACATCTTTCATCACTCCATGGGGAGTCTTCGGTTACAGAGTGATGCCATTCGGGTTAAAGAATGCAGGTGCAACATACCAAAGGGCCATGACAGCTTTATTCCACGATCTTATGCATCAAGAGGTTGAAGTATACGTGGATGACATGATTGCTAAATCTAAAGAGCTCGAGGACCATCTCTCCTGTCTGAGAAGGTTATTTGAGCACCTGCGAAAGTATAAGCTCCGCCTGAACCCCAACAAATGTGCATTTGGGGTATCCACTAAAAAGCTACTGGGTTATATCATCAGTCAAAGAGGAATTGAGGTGGACCCCACAAAGCCAGAGCCATTATTGACATGCCTCCTCCGACCACCGAGAAAGAGATTAGTGGTTTATTAGGATGGCTACAATATATCAGCAAATTCATTGCACAGCTTACGCCTATATGTGAACCCATATTCAAGCTACTGAGGAAGAACGCCGAGACTTGCTGGAATGATGAATTTCAAGCGGCCTTTGATAAAATCAAGCAACTTCTGGTAAAGCCCCTAGTTTTAGTTCGCCCTACACCAGGGCGCCCTCTGCTGCTATATCTCTCTACTACACAGTTTTCAATGGGCGCAGTTCTGGGTCAGCACGATGAATCAGGGTGTAAAGAGAAGGCTATCTACAGCCACAGCAAAAAGTTCAATGACTGCGAGGTTAAATACAGCCTAATAGAGAAAGTCTGCTTATCCCTGGTGTGGGCCACACCGTGCCTCTGGCATTATATGATGGCATATTCGGTATTGTTGTTGTGTCGGCATGACCCTATCAAATATCTGTTCCAGAAGCCAACATTCGTGGACAGATGTGTTAAATGGCAAGTGATATTGTCCCAATACGATATCACCTTTGTCACACAAAAGACCATGAAAGGACAAGCAATGGCGGATCAATTGGCTGACCTACCTTTGCTAGAATATCAGTCGTTACAAAACCAGTTCCCAGATGAAGATATATTGTTCGCAATGGGCGAAGAGGAACTAGAAGGACCTTAGAATGAGCATCAGTGGTGTTTGTACTTCAATGGTGCAGTCAATAAATGAGGAAGAGGCATCGGTGCAGTTCTAGCTACACCACAGGGACAGCTTATTCCCTTTGCGAGGAAGCTGACATTTGAATGCACCAATAATGAAGCTGAATATGAGGCCTGTATTTTAGGCTTACAAGTAGCAAGGGACCAAGGCGCCCAAGAACTCCACGTATTTGGCGACGCAATGCTGGTTATTTCGCAAGTCAATGGCGACTGGAAGACAAAAGACCAGAAGCTCGTACTATATCATGAACATTTGCTGAAATTAACTGAAGAATTTGAAGATGTCAAATTCTCCTTCATGAAACAAGCTAAGAATGCATACGCAGACGCTCTGGCCACTCTAGCATCATGGTTATCACTCCCAGAGGCACAGGCCATAGACATTTCAATCACATGCATTGAACAACCAGCACATTGTATGCATATCCAAGAGGCGCCATCATCTGCTGAACTGCCTTGGTACAGTGATATTGAAGCTTTTCTGGAGACTGGCAGCTTCCCACCAGGTATTTTTGCTTCAGATAAGAAGACCTTGACACGGTTAGCATCCAAATATGTGCTCGGGGCTGGGCAGCTATATAGAAGGTCTTATAACCAGATGCTTCTCAGGTGTGTAGTTAATAAGGAGGCGGATATGCTAATGTTAAAAGTTCACGCAGACACCTGTGGCCCACATATGAATGGGGTTCTTCTAGCCAAGAAAATTATGTTGTAGGGATATTTCTGGTCCACTATGGAAGCAGACTGCTGCCAATTTGTCAGAAGATGCCATAACTGCCAGATACACGGCAATTTCATACATGCTCGCCCGTAACAATTACATAACATGTCATCACCCTGGCCATTTTCTACCTGGGGAATTGTTGTTATCGGGGCTATTCATCCTACTGCATCCAATGAGCACCATTACATTCTGGTAGCCATCGATTATTTCACAGATATGTCCTCCTCATGTGTTACTACCCTAGAAACTTAGGAGGTGAGGAAGAGATTTCAGTAAAATGGACGAAATGTGCAAATTCCCAGGAGACCTATATCTCCAGAGGGGGTAAAAATGTTAGGTCTAGAGAGAGTGCGAGCAATAAAGAAAAATATCGACTCTGGAGCATAAAAGAAAATAAGGAGACAGAAGCGGTAGACAGAAGCTAGCTCCACTGAGAGAGGCATATAGGACAACCCTATTCCTCCTATATAACTTGGAGAGGAGTCGAAGCATGCACCTATAGATTGAATAAAGGGACTAGCCACCCCATTTTATATCAAACAAAAAGAGCAGCCACCCCTCAGCTTAGGTATATATTACCTCCAAGCAGGGGTAGGGCAAGTCAACATGCATTTGAGGGAGAAAAAGAAATATGATTCTTTAAAAGAGTAGATGTAGGGCCCCAAGAATTTGGCATGAAGCACATAATAACTGAAGGAGAGCCACAAATAAACCTAAGTGTTTAGGTTAATACCACATGAGTTGAGGACAGTGTCACCTCTTACAGCAGGTAAAACAGGCTTCCTTGGCGCTGAGGGCACCAGTATATTAATTAATTAATCCTCTCTCTGCATTGCATTTTTGCATTGCATTTAGCATTTTAAGTCAAGCATATTTGTATCACTTTGCAAGGCGTTTGGCCGTATTCCGACCAGGGGCATGCCAGCTGCCTTTTTGGTCGTAGTATGGGCAAATAGGCATTTGACTAGGGGCATGCTAGTCACTTCTTTAATTGGAAGAATCTATGACCAGGGGCATGCCAATTAAGTTAATCTTGAGAGTAGTTTTGGAAATACATGAACAAATACAAGCAAGTCAAGATGACATAAATGCAAGCAATTTTTATTATGGTCCATCGCTAACCCAGATGTCGCTAATCAACTCTGGGTTTCTTTGAGCTGCTAGCCCCTATGAAAGAGGTGCCACTGGGCGGAATCTAGCTTATGGGCCATGTCTCCCTTATTTCGGCTTCGTATTCCACTGTACAACCGGAGCCCTCAGTAATGGCAAGATCAAAGGACTTGATGCCAACACGCGTCTTACGGGCCAATTCTGAGGTTGTTGCATTGGAGCCGACAATATACCTCTTGTACCGGTCAGGATAGGGACTTTGCTCAATAGAATCCTGGCAGAAGCCGAACTGGTGAAGAACTCGGACAGGGTGATACTCCACACCTCCCGTGAGCCTAGCAAGAACCACGAGCCGCATGTCCCTAGCATTAAAAAAGGCTGTAAAGGTTCTCGACGCTGAGGATATAATGCACCATGTTACTATATCCTCAGCAAGATTCCGTAGTCTGCTGCACAGCTCATGCACACCTGGAAGTGTCCTCGAATGGTGAGTGCGACTATAAGCTTCAAAGGCAAAAGTCTGAGGGCATAGAATCTTCACTCCCATATGAGCAGCAAACTAGACTTGGCAAAAATGGGTCGCATAGTTAAGATAAGCACAACAGAGTATTTAAGTATTTAAATAAAATGGTTTGCTTACTTGCAACAAGGCGCCACAACCATGGAAATGCCGGGAGCGCTTCAGCGCCCCGTCCAAACCAACATAGGTCTCTACAAGGAGGATAGGAGCAAGATCAATCTGGCGAATAACCATGGCCCATGCTATTTCTGCCAACTCAATAGCCACAGTCGTTCGGCCATGGCTAAAAATGAGCTCCCCGAGGAAGCGTAGCACAAAACTATGAAGCCACAGGACGCCTAAAGAGGAGCGGGCACTAATAATCTCGTCAAAATAATCCAGGCGCATCATGGTAGTAGATCTGTCTTTGCAGATAAGTTTCTCTTCACAGACGCTTCTGGCAAGCCCGTCAGTTGGCTCAAAATTGGGACATAATTGTGGTGGCAAGTGAAGACTGGAGGAGACATGAATGGCAACAGGCCGTAGATCTGTCTGACCTCCTCCAAAGTCAGAGTCATCTCTATTTGCCCAGAACGGAAAATGTGCAATGCCGGCTTCCAAAATCAAGCCACGGCGCATAACAAATGCCAGTTATCCTCCACTTTAGCTATACGTAAAAATGAGGAGGATATGCCCCAAATCCGTAGTTGTTCGCAGTCAGCAGCTGTCCAAGCATCAATCCAACCACGCAGGGCATCTGAGCAATGTTTTGGTGCCACCATGGTACGATAACTCTGTGGACAATGATTTGGACCAAATATGGCAGGAAAAGGCAAAACTTAACATAAATGTGGGGCAAACAAAGCAAACCAGCAGAATATAATCTAAAAGTAAATGCAGAATCGAGAGGCATATTCAGAATATTTTGTCATAGAGCCGGGATAACATTACAAAATGCAAAAAATCTGCAGCAAAGCATGACGAGGCCAACAGGAAAACAGCAGAAAATACATATATGCAGAAGCACATACCACTATGATGCGAAGTATAGCGCAGCCAGAGTCCAAAACGGATCAGAGAAGGTGCTACGAGCAAGATTCGAAGATTTTAGGATGTTTGCAGAAAGGGGTGGCGGTGCACCTCGCTTGGAATGCAAGGCTATAAGTAAAAGGTTTTAGCAAAAAAGGAAAGCAAACCCGCCATTTTTGGAGGAGCACATAGGTGGTGCACATAAGTGGCGCACCTCAGTGGTGCTCCTAGGTGGCGCATGGAACAATTGCAAATTTTCAACAGCACCTCCCTTAAAATATGGATATCGCCAAATCGGCGCCATTTATTTGAACCTACACAGAGAATTTTGCATACAACTTACACAAACAAAACCCAAGAAGGTGCACATCGTAGAATCCGGAATTGTCATTTTATAAAATTCTGAAGCAAGTTTACAACATTGCACTGTTAGTACAAAGCTTGGAAATAACTACAAAATACAGAATAGCTACTCCTCGTCCAACTCCTCCTTGTCGGATGATGCCTTTTGGAAGTGTTCGGCCAAGAGACAGGCGCCTCGTCGAGTAATCTGTCGCAACCACTAAGCAGCTGCAGTAGCCTGGGAACGGGGAGCAGAATCTCGAACCCTTTCGGTAACCTCAGTATCTGAGCAGTCCTCCTCAGATGCCTCCATAGTGAATTCCCCGCTGCTGGCTACATTCATCTCTTGGGCTGGGAAGTCCTACTGTAATATCAAGATTTGTGTTAGCAGTCAAAATTATAAAGTAAAGTAACAAAGACAGAAAAAGAGGCATACCCAGATGATATTACGCCATCGTAGTTCCTGCAAAGTAACAGATATGTCAGGCATGTTTTCAGCTGAAAATGGCAATTTACAAAGTAAAAGTCTTACCCTCTTCCGACGAATATCAGCATAGACGGCGCCAAATTGATCTTCAAAGTCCTATTGAATTATGACAATTGTCAGATCTATATAGATCATATGCTTGGAAGTATTAAGCAGAGATTGTAACCAAGTACCTTGGCTCAGTCGGAGGCATACCACATCCCACGCTGGCTCTCTCGCACATCCTCCTCAAACAAATACGGCTTCCTGACATGCCTGTACCAAGCTAGATAATCTGTGTAGTTGACATCCTGAAGGAGATGTCTGTCATGCTAGCTTCTGGCAACTGAACGAGTCGAAGCTGGGCAGTCCATATCAGAAGGGGGAGGGGTAGGAATGCAGAACTCATTCAGAAATTGATGCTGCATGCGCCCCGAGAGGAAATAGGCCGACTTCTTCATGCAGTATAACTTCACCTGCTTGTCCCTAAGAGCGTGGCTAGAGTTCAGGGGAGCCAGGTCAAAGCCGTCGTATCTAGCAAACGGGCGCAGATGAACCTGTTACGAGAAAAGATGAAAATATAAGCAATTTAAGCAACATAGACTTAAAAGCATTAGAGAACACAATATAAAAAGGAGGGGAGACTTACATCCTCGGGCTCTACCCATTCTAGCAGATATCGGTAGGACTCGTAACTATAGACCCCAGCAGCAGCCCAGTGGTCAGGCACGACCCACTAGCAGGGGAGAGGCAGAAGCGCGTCCCGAAGACGGCCAAAACTGTGCCCTCTGGTGATATGCTCCATAATCCAGTACTAGCAAGGGGAGGCAAAGGTCAGATGAGAATCAAATATGTATATACTTGGATAACAATGCAAAAAGGTACTTATAGTCAGCAGAGGATATAGCCCCATATAGGAGCGGCGCCCAAGCTTAACCACATTGTCGAGCCCGCAAATCAGCCAAGTATAACTAGCGCCAGCCCAGTCATAATGGTCCAGATGTTCCAGATTGGTCATGTACGCAAACCAATCAGCATGAATGCAGTAAGCAAATGAGTCACAGAAAATCATGGCCGGCAGATCCAGTAGGAAATGCCTCAGTATAAAGTCCGCCTCTTCGCTGTCAGGTTCGGGGTTGGGCCAGAACTGGTCCCACTCTCTCAGCCACCCCACAATGATCATATGCTTCCCTTGAGGTGACTTTGGAGGAACACGGCCCAAGTGCGCAGGAGCAAGGTGCAAGCCGTGAGTAGTCTCACCTATAATCGGCTCGTCACCAAAGGGAAGACGAGTCAGCAGAGCCCACTGATCAGGCAGGACGGTCAGCTCTCCGAATGGAAAGTGAAAAGTATGTGTCTCAAACCTCCACCTTTCCACCAAAGCCATGAAGAAGTTATAATAGCCATGTATAATGGGTATGCGAAGAAAACCTCTAAATAGGGATTAGTGAAGGAGGAAGTCTTGTAGAAAATCCGGTAGACGATGAAAGTGGTCAAGCATTGGGCCCTAGTGGCACCGCATAATCTAATTCGCATCCCCATCCTGAAATGTCGAGAACAGAATTAATGCCAAGTGAAACGCAGGTTATAATTAAAGCTCGTCAAAGCGAGAAAATTACCCCAAAATTAGGACCCTCGCAAAGGTGGTGGTCACTTAGCAGTCGCCCCTTGAAGTTGCCAGATTCCTGAAAATGCAGTTGCTAGATAAGGCACCATATTTATATGCACATTTTCTTCCAATTTTGGACTTACCTCAATAGGGATGGTAGGAGTCGAACTGTTGGAGGCACGTGACTTCAAAGAACTACCTCACCGCTGAGCGCGAGAGCTAGATGGCGTAACCTACGAGGACTGTGGGGTCCTTTCCTTGGGAACTGGGTCATCCTACAGAAAAGGGGAACAGCTGAACCAAGAGAGTAACATCTGGGCTCGGTTATCCATTTGTATTTAATAAACCATGTATTATTTGTGATTTTGTGCTTAATGGTTTATTAATGGATAATCTGTTGTTTCTTGGTTGTGTGTGGTTGTGGGTGGTTTTCTGTGCATCTAGTTGCAATCTGG
>JAMKQA010022749.1:0-22477 GCA_024699735.1 Posidonia australis
ACACACAAATCCACACTTTTCCATTCCAAAACTGGTCGCATCACCCTGACCACAGGCGATCGACCTGGCCACAAGCAGCTGGTGAGGATTCCATGTCACCACACCCACACTGCAGTGCCGCGGTGAACCACCCAGCGCTGGAGTTCAACCGCCCCAGCCGCAGCCTCAAAATGTACCCTCACTGGTACAAGCACGGAGTGTGTCCTCGGGACGCCCTGGTACCCGAGCACTTGGGGACTCTAACCCCAGACCCGTCCAGCACCGGTACTGAGGGTAGTCGGGGTCTCTCGTACCCCAGGTCCTACAGTACCACCACAGTCTCAAGGCTCCTACCCTGGACCACAAACTTGACAACCACAACCAAGGACATGTCCCCGACATCTCTAGAGGTCTCACTACCTCGTCGGCAAGTCCTGGTTTCATTGTGGTTCCTACAATTCCATTAATCTCTTTAAAACCATATGCAATTTCTCTTTTCAAAACATTTGTCAAAACCATTTTCCATTCGTAAAACTCTTTGTAAATCACACGCATTATGCATCATATTATCACCTGTGGTTTTTTAAGCCCACACATTCATTCATGGTCATTATACCATGCAATCACCCCTCACATGGGTCCACATTCATACACATAAGCCATGTTTCAATATCTCATGGAAAACATCATTAAAAATCAACATACTCACGTGCAATGTTCTACAAGTCATTTCCATGCATCTTATACATTTATCATGTATTTATCCATATTTATCAACATTTTCTAAGCATTCCTCAATATTGCCCTGGGTCCTGATTCGACATACCGAATTGGGTCCCGGTCTACCAAAATTCCCTGATTCGGTCGACCGAAATGTTTCGGCATTCCGAATCCTCTGTCAGTTTATCAGTCTCCTGCTAGAACGGTCGACAGAAATCATCTGGTCGTCCGAAACCCCCTGATTCGGTCGATCGAATTTCCCCCGATCGTCCGAATCAGTGGTCCAGGGAACCACCTGGGAGCATTTCGGCATACTGAACCCAGTTCGGCATACCGTTTTTCTGCAATTGCAAAAAAACCTCCCCGACCTCCGTCGTCACTTCTCCCCAAAGTAGGAGTAAGGAGCAAACCCCTCTAAAACACCACAAAAATTACAAGTAAAAGATGAGGTGTAGACGTCCAAGTCTACTTCAAAACCCCTCAATCCAAACATAAAACCATTAAGCATGTTGTTCTATGGAAATTCACAAAGGCATAAGACTCATACGGAAATCACTGTAGCATGCTTCAAGAATACCCACGAAAATCTCACAAAACACCTATGAATCAACATGATATCAACATAACCACATTATGCATCTCATTCCCAACAATTTCCCGATTTTTACATGATTTTAACATCATTATCCTCAATTTATCCCTTATACCTGGCTTCGACGAGCCTCGCGTACCCTCAAGCTCCGACGGTGCACGACACCAGCCTCCCCCCCGCACTCGTGCGATCTCCTCCGGCGCGCGACTCCCCCTCTGCCTCCGCACTCCCTCTCACCCTCTCTCTGGTTTCTCCGCTCCTCCCCCATGCCGCACACCTCCCTTTAAAGCCACTACCTCCTGCCATCCCCAGGAGTTCCGCCGGCCTCCTGCCAGCCTCCCTACCGTCGACGGGACGGGACGGGCAACCCTCCCGCAAGGCCTCGCGTGTAGGGGAAACCAGGTCATGGGGTGTGGTCACGGGGAGAAGGGCACAAGGCACACGAGGTTGGTCTCTTTGACCAGGTCCACCCACAAGTCCAAGTGGGTTTTACCCCAAACACAGGTCCCAATTACAAAACAGACCCACAAACCAAAGAAGTCACACCACAAGGAGAAACCAGGGGCACAAAACACAGGGAGAGACCACAGCCAACAAACATAACCTGGATTTGCCATTAATAAACCACACACAAATAATTACAAGAAATTCCATGATTTATATTAAATGGAAAACCAAGCACAGATGTTACATCGACCTGTACTTGCATACGTATTACATAGTATGTTGTGTACTTACAATTAATTAAAACACACCCATCGGTATGGGATACACTTGTTTGGTGAAGAAAAGGTAAATTAAACCTGAAATTTCCGTGCCAAGATCCTAGCATAACCTTGATAATAAGCTTGTTCATTACTTGTAATGACCTCTAACAACTCAAGGAATTCAATTACCATTTTGTAGAAAAGGTTGGCACTCCACAAATGATATGGAATTTCTTCCATGTGAATAAAGAGTCCTTCATCTTTCAAGGTATGAACAACATTTATATTAGTTGACTAGGAGGCAAAGGATAGGGAGATGCCATATGTGGTGGTCCAGTTTGTTGTCAATGCTTCATTCCTAAGAGAAAGAGAAGGGAATTTCACCAAAAATTTTGAATTGGTGATTCGAATGACCTTCCACTCCTGTTCCTATGGCCAGTGAGCCAATAAGTAAGTTGCTAGGTCCTCCTTTGAGATGTTGTTGGAGTTGGTGGTTGCCATAGTACAAGAAGAGAGGATGTAGTGGCATTGGCTTGGGGTGTGTTCTGATGCAGCACGGCAATATCATCGCGTAAGCTTCGCGCCAGCTGAAGGATCATGAGAAGAACTACCCGACCCACGATTTGGAGATAGTTGCCGTAGTGTTTGCTCTCAAGCTCTGGCAACACTATTTCTATGGGGAGTAGTTTGAGGTCTTCACCGATCATCAAAGCCTGAAGTATATCTTCACGCAGAGGGACCTCAACCTGAGGCAGCGTCGTTGGGTGGAGTATTTGAAGGACTATGATTTTAGTCTGTCCTACCATCCCGGCAAGGCCAACGTGGTTATCGATGCCCTAAGTCGGCGTACGTATGTGATGGCGAGCCTGATGGTCAAGGAGTGGACCATGTTGGAGGATCTGGTGAGCTGCAGGCCGAAGCGGCAAGCTCGAGAAACAGTTGGTGTCTGCGTGGCCAATCTATCTATTTGCCCTAGGTTGTTAGAGTTTATTGTCACCTGTCAGTAGCTGGATCCATTTGTTCAGGTTGTGTTGGAGAAGCTAGAGGCTGGTAAAGAGCCTCATTTCTTTGTTGGGTTATATGGAGAGCTAAGATATGATATGCCTCTATATGTGCCCCAGTATGAGGAGGCCAGGCAGAGGCTGCTGGATGAAACACATTGTTCCAAGTACACCATTCACCTTAGTAGTACGAAGATGTACCGAGACCTGAAGTGGAATTTTTGGTGGCCTGGCATGAAGAGAGATGTTGTTGACCATGTGGCGAGGTGTACTACCTGCCAGTTGGTCAAGGCAGAGCACCAGAGACCTGGAGGGACCTTGCAGTCATTGGATATTCCTTTTGTAATTTTTTACATTTTATGAATTTTATTCCTAGACGGGTGTTACTGTTCCGAGGTCAGTTGTGTGGTTTTGTGCTTTTGGGCTTGGACCTTGTGGGTTGGCTTCTGTTAGCATGTTCATGTGCATGGCTGACACTGTGCGTTGTGGCACTGTGCTTGCGGGCCCAGGTGTGGGGCCTACGTTCATGGGCCTTTGGTTGTGGTCGGTGGTTGGATGGTTGGTGTGGGGAGCCGTTGGCTCGTGCCTTGGAGCAGGCGGATGGGTTGTGTGCGGTGAGGCTGGTGGGTGGCTGAGGACTGGCTGGTGTGCCCGTGCCGAAGGTTGGCAGGCAGGTCCGCGGCGACCTCTTCCCCCTCGTATATAAAGCGTGCTTGGGGCGAGCCACCGTCGATGCACCGGAGCTTAGCCATCTTCCCTCCTTTCCTTTCCTCCTCTCTTTGCCCCCTCCACTCCTCCATCTTCTTCTTCACTTCTCCTTCCCGTTTGCTGGTGGGAGAGGGTGACAGAGAGAGGGCCTAAGAGTGGGAGACAGGAGGCGGTGGCTCGTGGCAGTTCGTGGCGGTGCGGGAGGCTCCAGAGTGACATCCTTTGGGTCGTGGAGTGGCCGAGGACGTGCAGGGCCGTCGGAGTTTGTCAGAATTCGCCAGAGTCGGTTGGAGATCGTCGGAGCTCATTTTCAGGTATGTAATCCCATTTTAATATGTAGAAATCATGTAAAATAGTAGAAATGCCTAGAATGCATGTAATATAGACTAAATTTAATGTTTTAGAATTTTTCCGTAATTTAATTTGTTTTAAATTATTGTGGAAAATGCGGGGCGTGACAAAAAGAGATTGTTAGAATTTGAATATGACATTTTGATGATGTCATGTGAGTTGGATTTGATTTTGAAGTTTGAATTAGTTAGATATTTTGTAATTTTAGATATTTATTATGGTCAATGTGGTTTGAATTTGTTATTTAGAGATATTTTAGTTTGTTGCCGTTTTGATGAAGTGTTTGTTGTAGGTATATAGTAGATATTTATTTAAAAAACACTTCCAACCAGAAAAGGATGTTCGTGTAGACGTTCACTAGAAAGGCAACAAAGGTGATACAACGCAAAGCATTTTCAAACGTCTATTGCGGACATCTATTGAAGCGTGACTCCAACATAGTGAATTTTCAGTTGTTTGCTAGAGGTATGTTCGAACACAGTGGATTTTCAAACATCTGTTGCAGATGTCTGCTGGAGTGCTTCTTTCAACATAGAGTTTGAACTAATGTTCGTGTCAACATCTGCTATATGCTATATATCCCAGTATGACTTATATTAATGGATATTTTTTTAGAGATCTATATATAATAGTATTTAAGGTTTTTGAAGATACAAGACTCTTTACACTTTCTATCATCTTCAAGTCATTTTAGATCACCAAAACTCTATTCCTTTGTGGTTTTTATTCTTCAATCTTATTGTAAGAACGTATGTACTTAGATCTTTTAATGTGTGAAAGATTCAGTGAGAAATATAAATGGATTCTTTTCTACTCTTTTAAAGAGGAAGTGTAGTTAAACTTCACGAAACGATGATGCATATATACTACAATAACACAAAATCCGAACCAATATAAAATTTCTATGTGAATGATCTCTATGGTGAATGAATTTATGTATTTATTGAAATCTTTTAATATTTAATGCTTAATCGGATTAATTATATATATCAACATAAAACTCTATTCAATCTACCCTCTAGAATTTTTCGATCCTACATATACCATGTCACCTTCTTTGAAGGATTTCTCAGTCTTGTGATGCTCTGCTTGTCGTTAAATACGTTCTTGAGCCTTTTAGCGGTTATGTTTGATTTTGATCTGCACAGATTAGAGTTGGGTCGTTTTCTGGCACGTACAGGAGCACAACCTCAGAGAGTCATGCCAGCACACAAGTGGGAGGTACTGTAATTCCACTCTGCCTATGTCAACCACTTGAACCATTCAGTGGGCTTGACCCACGCAAACAATGGTAGCACCAGTCTCTAGAGAGTGAAAATTTAAGAAAGGAATTCAATAGCACAATTCCCAAGAACATTAACAAACTAACATAAGATCTCGGATTTGGAGAGGAAACTCAGATATTACTATCTCAGTGAGGACAAACAACATTCATTTCTGTAACATAATAACGTATCAGAAGGTTGGGTTAACATGTTATGCTTGAATTTTGAAAACAAAAGGATCTTACGCAAGAGATAATCTGGCAAACCTCGTCGAAAAACCATTTTCAACCTTCTGATGCATGACTGGACACTGATTGTAGTTTTCCCTTGGATTTTGGCAAATAACAAGAGCATAATTACTATTTCACATCAGTGATATACCACCAAACGTATAATAGACAAGATGGGTTCTTTATGTTAACCTGGATCAGAAAGAACATGATTAAACTGATAAAGGAACATCACATTATCATGCCTCTGCAATGTTGAAACTCTCTTCAAGACAAAAAGTTGTAATCTAATGCCATCAGAGATGAAGGATGCAGCACTACAGACTTTGGCACGCAATGGCACTATCATGGTGGTAATTGTATTTTGCTCATGAATTCACCAAAAATATCTGCTTCATTAAACATGCATATGGGGCAAGGTGAGAATTATCTTTACGTCAAATCTTCATAGCTCATTCTCTCCTATAGTTTGAGGCAAATGCAGTGAATGAAAGAAATCCCAGTTTAGCCACTATTGTCAAATCTTCTCCGAAATGTCAAGGCAAGGCACATAGGAGGAACACAATCCCGCAAAATGAGATAGAAAACAAACACCACGTATGCTGTTGTGACAACGGCTACAGTCATGCCACTCCATAGTCCACTTATTTCAGTAGAGACAAATTCAAGCAGAAGGTAGCCATTGATGATGATTAAGAATGCAGCTACAATCCAGGTCAGAAGCTACAACAATGACAGCACAATATTATGATCTAGGGTGTGGGATAAAAATTATATATGATCAGTAGCATGCATAAATAAAATAACACATGGCTTAAGAGACTTCAAATTGTTTTTGTCCTTTTTATAGGCTTGCTTAAGTGACTTCATGTATTTCAACAATTTCAACTTTCAAAGAGATGAGTAAATATATATAAAACCGGCCAAACAGAAACTAATTCCACAAAGTTGGGTCAAAAGAAGTTGGCAAAGTTAATACACAGAAAGACACTACAGTACAGCAACTGAATTGAATCATTGATGCAGTTCTTTACTTTATTTTCCAATCTTTTATGTTTCCAGAACCAGCCAATTGCAGTAGATTTCAGGGATGGAATTAGTTCTAGTCATATTCTAAATTTGCAAGATATTGTACAAAAGCCTAGAGAGAAAATTGAAAAGAAAACAGGTCATGTATATAATTGATACTTATTCGACAGTGAAACAGTAGAATTCAGGGATGGAATTAGTTCCAGTGATATTCTAAGTTCGCAAGATTTTGTACAAAAGCCTAGAGAGAAAATTGGAGAAAAAACCTGGTCATGTACATAATTGATACTTATTTGACTGTGAAACAAAGAACAGGATAACCAAATGACACTGAATGCATTACAAATTAATCTTCTTCAGGGAAACTTGAATTCCAATCTTATAGCTTCTAATTAATTAATATAAGAAGTCCAGACTGAAGTTCCCATGCCCAAGTGATAGCATAAGAAGACAGAGTCAGCAAGTTTATGTTACTTTTGCTTTGTTCATGGTACACTAGAAAGAACAAAGTGCATTAAGATTGGGCTAAGCAGTCCGAATTGTATGAACTAAATTGCTGTTATGTGTATAAGCTAAATAACATGTATGAATTGACTGGATAAGATTCACAAATTACAAAGGCAGTCCAAATTGTTGTGCATGTTGAGTCTATTAGTCTGATAAAGAAACTACCTATATTGCCATTTCGAGCCCAACAATGTCAAAACTACAGTAAGTCCATAAATTGTGTTTACGACCAAGCAGGCATGTTCTACTATGAAAAAATAACAGCTATGTGAATGCCAACCCATGCATTGGTTGTCTAGCACCTGCTTATGTGGTTATCATATTCCTATTGACCAAAAAACAGGGACCAGATGGAAGAATGGTTTGCTTATGTGGTACAGACGCTTGCATTAGCATGCAAATTGCAAAGTAACCCCAGCATCAGATCACCTGGATGTGCATCTACACTGACATAGAAGTTTTCAGATATTTTCATCTGAACAGGCGTACGAACAATTATTTCTAGAACAGTTCTTGATCCTCAATTCCAAGAATAATTTTAGTTCCCTAGACCTTTATCCATTTCAACGTTAATGTATGAAATTCTATTCTGACTTCTCAGCTCTTCCTCCAAAATTCTAATTTAAAACCAAAACCACATAGTGACAAAATTATTTAAAATATTAAAAAAGCCTCCTCTAGAGTATAGCAATTGAAGGTGAAAATTAATAGATTGACACACCACAAAGTATCTGTGCTAGATTCAACGTTACACTAATGTTAACATATTACATTAAAGAGTTCAGGAATCTTGTTTGCAGTCGAGCAGTTGTTCCAAGGTATAACATGACTGTAGCACACATACATTCCCAATAAATATTAATGAGAAAAGAAAATCATAACTGCACGGACAAGAAGAAATAAGATGAAATCATCTACAAGTTTGTCAAGGATCGGAACTCAGGTAGAAAAGAATCAGTTATGGAATAATAGAGTAATATATATAACTGAAGTGATTATAATTTAACTCAAAAAATTATGCAGAACTTACTTTGAGTTTTCGGCCAATGGTGAAAACACCCATTATTTGTTCCTTTGAAACCAAACAGAGTAATGGAATCAGAGCAAAAGGAACCTGAACTGATTGAAGGACATTGAGCCACTCATTTAGATCATCCAAAGTGGAATCAGAACTGTCAAAAAATATGGCAACAATTATAGTTGGCACAATCGCAAAGCTTCTCGTGATTAAAGCCCTCAGCCATTTCTTCAACCTGAGGTTGAGAAAACCACTCATGATGAACTGACCAGCGTAAGTACCAGTAATTGTGCTACTCTGTCCAGCTGCCAATAATCCAATTCCCCAGATATAAAGAATAGGAAAAAATCCTCCTCCATACTTCTCCTGGAGGAATTGTCCAGCATTCACAAGGCCTATACTATCAGCTATCTTAGTTCCATAGAACTCCTTTGCAAAAACAGTTGTAACAAACACATTGATAATAAATGTGATGACGAGAGCAATGGTGGATTCTATTGAGTAGTAATTTAATGCTTCTTGGACGCGGCCTTTCTTTTTAATGTCAATCTTTCTCGACTGCACAAGAGCTGAATGCAAGAATACGTTATGGGGCATGATGATGCAGCCGACAACAGCCACAGCCTGCTGAATAGTTTTTGAGCTAAGTTTCGGAACCAGAACACCTGAAACATAAGCAGGGTCATTTCTTTCATGAAAGAAATTATGAACGAAACCAAGCAACAACCATTTTAAGGAACTTCAATAGACTTTTGTTAGAGGAAGACTACCTAATAAAAGCTCCATTCCATCAGGTTTAGTTTCACCAAACATCCAAGCAAAAGAAATTGCCATTATAGCAATCAGAACAGCAAAGAAAGCTTCCAACTTCCTCACCCCATAATTTTCAAGGAACAAAACGATGAAGCTGCCCACACAAAAAAAAAACAAATAATAATAATTTATTATAATGTTAACAAATGAACTAGTTTCCATAAGATTAGAATAACAATCAACACTAAATGAAAATAATGCTCAGTTCAACCAAGCTACACAAAGCCACTGACCACTTCAACATAAAAATGTGGAGCAAAAAGAAGAGCATGTGAGGAAGGCTTCTTTTTACATCAAGAAAGGGAAAATTGATTTATTTATATGACTGGTTCAAATATTTTAAGTTTCATTAAAAAAATCACACTATTCTTAAATCCTAACTAAAGCAGTCTAGGACAGAATAAAAAAATCTAACCATGTCAGAAGTCTAGAAGTTGTGGACGAAACAAAATGGAAGAATCAGAATAAACAAAGACCATCTGTTCAAGACCTTTTTTTTTTAATCAAGCAAGGGGAAAACAAGTAAATCATATGAGACTGATTCAAATATTTAAGAATTCAATCCAAAATCCACACTAATCTTAAACCCTAATGAAACTAGCACTAGGTGTTGGTTCTAGGAAAAAATTCTAAAAACAAATCTCAAAATATGTACCATTGGCGCACCGTCGCCTCACAGATCAGAGATGATAGCGATGGCTATTTTTATTGATTCAAAAGAAATACACCTAGTGGATTGTTGTTCAAGGCGCAATCACCGTCTGGACACCTCCATGCAAGACTGGCATACCCCTCTCCCGACCTTCTCCCCCACCGCTTTATACCCAACCAGAGGAAGAAGACGACGCTTATCGGACTCTACCTGACCTAATTACAAGACCCACCTAGGTATAGTTAAAATCATTACAAATAACCCCCATTTAGAAGATCTTGTCCTCAAGATCAACTATCGGAAAAAGCTTATTGACTTCCCAATATTCCTCCTACGTTGTCGACAAGCTATCTTCGCCGGACCACTGAACCAGAACTTCTATCACTGCCTTGGTCTCCCTTGCAGTGCATTGTTCTTTCCAAAATCTTCTAAGGAACCCTATGAGCTATAGGATAATCCAATAATTGCTTGATCGAAATGATTTCAGCAATTGAACCTACCTTCTTCCTCAACTGAGTAATATGGAATATAGGATGTATACCTGGTGGTAATGCAAGTTCATAAGCAACCTTGCCAATTCTCCTTAAAACTTGGACTGGCCATGGAAATGAGCAAAAACCTCCTGATTTCTCCCATTGTATTAAATGTCAGTGTCGTGCCGGACTTCAGCAAATTGAAAAACAGATACATGTCGGTAAAATGTCGGTATGTCGATATCGTGTTGATGGAAACACAGTAAGAAGAATCCACATTTGTTTAGAAAACTTCCATGTCGATGTCGTGTCAGTGTTGTGTCGGTAAATTGAAAATAAGACACGTGTCGGTGAAATTTTAACGACAAGCGTCGACATTTGGTACTATGATTTCTCCTAACAACCGTAAAGGCCTACCTATATGGCTACAACTTCAAAAGCACCCAATCTCCTAGTTCAAACTCCAATTCCCTTCTTTTCCAATCTGCCATCAACTTCATTCTATTTTGAGCTCTAGCAATGTCATGCTACAATAATGTCAAAATTTCCTTACTGTACTTGAGTTCCTAGTCCACTATTGCTACTTTAGTGGTGTCTGGCACATACGTTAATAATGTGGGTGGAGGTGTACCATTCAGTGCTTCAAAAGGAGTAATACTAGTTAAACTATAAGTACAAGTGTTATACCAATACTTAGCCAAATCTAACCACTTAACCCAAGTGTGAGGTTATTGAAACAAAACATCTCAAATAAGTTTCTAACACCTTGCTCACCACCTCCGGTTGATGAAAACTCAGGAAACTCGTCTGTATATGAATTCAACATACCATACTCAGAGTGCTCACCACCTCAGTTTGCCCAGCACTCTTGAGTATGGTATGCTGAATTTATATACAAATGAGTTCCTTGAGATTTCATCAACTCCTTCCAAAAGGTGTTAGTGAATATCCTATCTCTGTCACAAACAATGGTATGTGGTATACCATGCAAACAAACCATTGAAGTGACAAATGAATGAGCAACATCCTTGACTGTAAAAGGATGTTTGAGCGGAACAAAGTGTGCATACTTGGTGAATCTATTCACAATCACCATTATTATATTCTTTCCTTGAGAATTTGATAACCCTTTCACAAAATTGATACTAATATCTTTCCAGCTATTGACAGGAATAGGTAGTAGCTGTAACAACCTAGCTGGAGATGTGTTATCAAATTTTACCCTTTAACAAATGTCACACTCCTTAATATATTGTTTGACATCCTCCATCCACCCTTTCCAGTACACATTAGGTTTCTTTCTCAATATAGTCTTCTTATATCCTGAATGCCTTGCAATTGGTGAGCAATGAAATTCATAAAACAGTAATTTCTTCAAATTCCCTTTGTTAACAATGACTAACTAACCTTTGTAATACAACAACCTGTCCACTGATTCGTGTTTTTGTCTATTGAGTTTATCCTCATGCCAATCTGTAAGTAAAGTTGCATAAGTCACAGATCCTTGATACATCTCCTTCACCATCTGAAACTACTTGGGAATTAACACAGTGACTGCCTGCATCTTTTGTTCCATCTCCTCAAGGCCCCCTTGTTTAAACAATGCATCAGGCAACTTTGTTAGTGCAACTAGGTTTGTACTCAATTTTATAATCAAATCCCAACGGCTTAGTTAACCATTTTCCCAGAGCCAGAGTGTGTATTTGTTGATCCATTAAGTACTTGACATTGACTTGATCAGTCCCTACTATAAATTGCCTTCCTAGTAGTAAAGGTCTCCATTTCTTAATTTTTATGAGTATTTCTAGCATTTCCTTCTCATAAATGGGTAGGTATAACTACTTCCTTGTGAAAATCTTGCTCATAAAAGCAATGGGATGCCCTCCTTGCATCAAAACTACCCAATTCCCAATCCTAAAGTATCACATTCTATTATGAATTTTTTGAAAAATCGGGTAAATTGGAGCTGAGATTAGGGCTTCTTTCAACTTCTGAAATGCTAGAGTGTATTCCTCACTCCACTGAAATCCTTCCTTCAAATTAACAGTCAATGATTGTGCTATCTTACCATAATTCTTGATATATCTTCTATAGTATCCACAGGCCTAAAAATCCTCTTAAAGACTTTATAGTAGTAGGTGTAGACCAATTAACCATAGCTTGGGGTTCCATTTCAACTCCAACAATACTAATTACATGTCCTAAGTAAGTTATCCTTTGTACTCTAAACTAGCATTTACTTCTCTTAGCAAATAATTGATGTTTCTGTAACAACTCAAGTACTAAATGCAAGTGTGTCACATGCTCAGCCATACTACTACTGTAGACTAATATATCATCATTAAAAATCAGCACATAGTCCTTAAAATTGGCTTGAAAATATCATTCATGAGGAATTGGAAGGTTGTTGGAACATTACACAATACAAAGGGCATTACAAGGAACTCATAATGGCCATTATGAGTCCTCAAAGCTATTTTGTACAAATCTTCTTAGAAAACCAACTAGATCCATTATGATAGCCAAACCGTAGATCCATCTTAGAAAACCAACTAGCATGCCCTAACTCATCCAATAATTCATCAATGATGGACATAAGATAAACATCTTTAATGGTGTTGTCATTTAATTCCTAGTAATCAATGTACATTCTCCAATCCCCATCTTTCTTCTTAACTAATAGTGTTGGTGAAGAGAATTCACTAATACTACTTTTGGCCAACCTCTTGGATGCATAAGCTTGGACTTGTTTCTCCATCTCCTCCCCTCTCCAAGGTGGCAAGTTGGCTAGCTCTTCAAACACGCTTGAGAATCTGTCCAAAATCCCAGCAATTTCTGGTATTACCATCCGCTTTGAATCACCAGTTAGGCCTGTCACTTATTGTACTTGGATCAAAGTCATTTGTGTAATTTTTTTTTATTCTCCTTTTTAACTCATCCACACTAATTAACCTTAATCCAGAGTAAGGTTTGCCCCTCCACACCACAGGCTCCCCATGATAAGTAAATTTGTAGGTCATGAGTTCAAAATTCATAAGTATATCTTTCAATGACTGCAATCAATGTACCCCCAAAATAATATCACTATCACCTAATGACACTACATATAAGTCTTGCTCAATCTCAAGTCCCTCTACCTTCAACTTTTGCTTTGGATAATGACCCTTGCAAATAACAAATTCTCCTGAAGCCACCATGACCCTTATGTCCCCATCCACTTTATATCCGATCCGATTACAAGACCCACCCAGGTAGAGTTAAAATCATCACCATATGTCAGATGTCCAAAGTTTGTGGACAAAATTCAATGAAAGAACCAGAATATAGAAGAGCATGTGTCCAAGACTGGGTAAAACAAGTAAGGCATACGGCATATTCCTGATTTGAATGTTACAAATTACAAAAAAAAAAAAAAAAAAAAGAGAGAGAGAGAGAGATACAAACTCCATTAAAAAAAAATCCACTAATTACTCCAAATCAGTAATTAAAGTAGATAAATACGCATCAGAAGCAAAACAAAGGAGTGCTCAACAAAAGAATAGAAAACCGAAACTATGTTACAAATACTTACCAATCAAATGCAGTGATGATAACCCCAACCCACAGAGGCACAAACCCATTACTCAAAATCTTGATCGCAATAGCGCTCCCAATGACCTCCTGTATGTCGGCCCCAATCAGAGCCAACTCCGCCATGACCCACAGCGCCACCGTTGCCCACCGGGGGTACTCCTCCCTGCACAGCTCCGCCAGATGCCTTCCCGTGGCGACCCCGAGCCTCGCGGAGAGCAGCTGGATAAGCAGACCCACGATGGTCGCCCACATAAGCAGCCACAGCAGCGAGTACCCCGCGACGGCCCCCGCCTGGAGGTCCCCTTCCAGGTTGCCCGGGTCGAGGAAGGCAATGCACATGAGGAAGCCCGGGCCCGTGAACAGCCACAGCTTCCTCCATGAGAAGGGCGGACAAGTGGAGGACGAGCCTTGTCCTTGTTCTTCTCCCTCCGTGTCGGAGATGGCAACGAGGATCTTCTCCTGTGAGCCGTAGGCCTTCTCGTCGTCGTCGGAGTCCGACTCCGACGAGTTGTGGTAGTTGTGTAATATTGGGACACGAAGCTCGTCGGTGTTTGCAGGTGGAGCATCAGCAGCCATGACTAACTCACTCTTGGATTATTGGATAAGAAGACAAGTGCTGTTCCTCAACTTCTTTCTTCTTGTTTATGCTGTTTATATGATGAAACCGAACAAAGTTCGTAACGAAAATTTCTACAGAATAAAGACACTCCTATTTTTTTAAAGTGGGGGAAAGGGAAGTGCATTATTGTGTAAGGCCAATGGCCTTTTCTTTTTTATATGTTTGCAGCGAAGTGGTGTCCTTTTCAGGGTGCTGGGTAGTGGGGAATCATGTCCTCCTGCTGACTGTTGGATGCGGAAGGAGAGGGAAAGGATAACGAGGGAGTCTGGTGCACGGCACTCACGTCTGACACGTCTGGGTGGCACGGGCGAAGAATGGCTGCGCGCTGGGGAGGAAGAAACGGGAAGGTGCCGTCTCGTGGGCCGGGGCGTCGATAGCGAGCGCAGGAGCGTGCCTGGTGCGTGTTGGAAGCGTGCAGCCGTGCGACGTGTGTCTTACATCACCATACGGTTTCCCATTGATCTGGTCCATGACCTAAACCAAAAGATTTGTCTGCCACAAAAATTTAAGTTAGGATTAACGAGATTCCCAGATTTCATAGAAAACAAAAACGTAAGTTAGGGAGCCATTCTGATACGGATTGCTTTGCACGATTTGGAAAGCCCTTTTCTCATTTTTTGATAACTAGAAAGTTGATTTGGGTCCAGAAATATCTTGGACCATATAATTAACAAATTTTGTCTTGATAGAAGAAAGTATCAATCAATATCAACAATACAATTTTTTTTTGAAAGATAACAATGCAAATATCTTAAGTAAGGTATGTAATTGTCATAGAAAGCAACTCAACATGCAAGCAATTCTTTGTCAACCATGTTGAAGAAAGAGACAATTAAGTACCAATCTTGGGACCATTTCGACGGATCTATCAATTACTGAAGCATTTATTGGAAATCATCTTCTCTATGTGTTGTAAAAAAAAACTTTGTCGTGAAGTTATATGTAACGATCTAGATTGGAAACAACACTTTGAGTTAGATATTTCATTGGTATTTTTTTGACTTTCTTGGTATTAGACGCAGAGTGTGGTGTATTTTATGTTGAATGCACGTACACATGTGTTTAATACTAGTAGTCTGTTTGGATCAGGTGTAATTTGGAGGCGTAATTTGCTTGTGTGCCTTTTTGACACAAATTGTTGACGTAAAAAGTGCGGATTTTAGAATTTAAGACTTAAATTGTGCTTATGCAGTTTTGACATTGTTGCTTGGTTTCAGGCGTAATGTCCTAGTGTTCTGAGATTGAGTTGCCGAGTGGGTCCTTATGGAGACTGTGGTGGTTGTTGATGGGTCCTGAGTCCTGACAGTTAGTTTCCCTTTTACACAAGCGACTTAAGTTGTAAGTGGTTTGTGTGATTGTGCTTGGGTGTGTGTGGCCCTGCTCGAGCATAGCATTCTCTGTATGCTATCTACTAATCTTCTTCTAGAAGTCATTTGTGAATGTTCCTCTAGAAGTTTCTTATGAGTCGGAAGTTTCTTATGAGTCTTCTTTGAGAAGTTACTCACGAGTCTTCCTTTAGAAGCTATTTGTGAATCTTCTTCGAGAAGTTACTCATGAGTCTTTCTCCAGAAGTCACTTATGAATCTTCTTCGAGAAGCTACTCGTAAATCTTCCTTTGGAAACCACTTGTGAGTCTTCTTTGAGAAGTTACTCATAAGTTTTCCTTCAGAAGTCATTTGTGAATTTTTTTTGGAAAGCTACTCGTGAGTCTTCCTTCGGAAGTCACTCGTATGTCTTCCTTTGGAAGTCACTTGTGAATCTTCTTCGTGAAGCTTCCTTTGTAAGTTATTCATGAAGCTTCTTCTGTAAGCTATTTGAAAAGCTTCTTTTGTAGGCACTCATATAACTTCCTCCATAAGTCACCTACATCTATATAAAGAGAGAAAGAGGTGGAAAGGAGGGGGAGGAGGAGAGGATAAGAGGGAGAGGGAGAGGAGGAGACAGCGAGGAAGAGGGAGGAGATCTAGCTCATAGGAGGTGGTGCCGTCGTCGTCTGTGTCCGTTGTTAAAAGATATACACCTTGTAGACCCTTATATTTTAATGTTAAATTTGAATTGTAGAAGCATAGTAGTGTAATTTTGTGGTGTGAATGTTTAAAAGATTGCTAAGAGATTTATGGTAATCTTATGGCCATTAATAAGATCGGTACACTGTTTGTATGAATAGTGTCCATAGGCTTTGTTTAATGATTTCTTAGGATCTGTTGGTCAGATCTTTGTATTTTTGGTACTAGATCATAGAGCTCGTCGAGGTCTTCAGTTTGGTATGTAGTTTGTGATATTTGGATAAAGATTTGATTTTTAGTGTTGAAAATGTAGTTGTGGTTAATCGATGAATAGTGTTTTGGGCAATTTGCATTTTAGCCCCTCAAGTTTGTGTGAATGACTTTTAGGTCCCTAGCTTATGATAAATTTTTACCTAGGTCCTTAAGTTTTATGATAATTACCTTTCAGTCTCTGAGTTTGTGGAATTTACATTTTGATCCTTGAACTTTGTGGAACTTATTTTTTCAATTCTTAGGTTTTATATAAATTACATTTAGGCCCCTAAGGACTTGTTTTTAATGGTTTTTGATATGTTTAGTGCCATGTTAACCTTGTAAGTGATTATGACGTAATAATTAGGAGAATCATTAGAGATGATTTAAAGGTTTCCTAAAATACATTATCAAGAACCCATTAGGTTATGGTTTAGCATAAAAAGACTATACGACTTAGAAATACTAAGTCTTTCTCTTAATGGTTTAGAATGGACTCTAAGATTAATGTTTAATCCTGACAGTAGATGATTAGTATGATTTGGGTGTGCTGCACTAAATAATATATTCGATGGCATTATTTGGGTGTTGACACTAAGTTGGTTGTGGCTCATGTGAGACACAGGTCAATAGGCGTCATACACCCTAACACTAGGACTTAGAGTTCTAGGTGTGTATGGTGTTCGATGTTTGGTCTTATAAGTTATGTAGCACTTTGAGACCGTTGTTTGGGCTTTGTGTGGTCCTTTCTAAGTAACTTCATACCTAGAAGGATGTTTTTGGGCTTCTTTGAGTTTGTGTTGGAAATATGTTTTAAAATGATTTTCAAAGAAAAATATGGATCTTTTGGAAGATAGGTTTCTTCGAGGATTTTGAAAGTGATTCAGAGCCCGTGGTTTTCGTTGTAGTTTTACCATGATGTGGTTGGTACAGTGTTTTGTGATGCTTTTGAGTTAGCTTTCAAAATATTTTTGAAATGGTTTTCTAAAAGGATTTTGAAAAAGAAAATGCATAATTTTGCAAAGGCTTTGGAAAATATTGGATGTTTTTGAAAAGGGGACCAAGATATCTAAGCTCTCAGTCGACTTCTAAGGACGAGTGATACCTCTAGGGTAATGAGCTGCTTACTTAGAATGAGATCTGTGTGTTTTGTAGTTTCTGGAGGACCAAGAGATCAATGCTCCTAGCCGACTTTCCAAAGACGAGTGATACCTCTGGGGTCATGAGTTGTTTGCTTAGATTGAGGTCCATGTGGTTTTGCTGGTGTTTGTAGTTCTGGTTTGAGGTGTTGGCTAGATTTGGAGGTGAAAAAGACTTTGGTTGTTCCGAGCATTGAGACAAGGACGTTAAGAGGGCATACCCTGTCATTTGTCTTAAGAAAGGGACAACTCGCCTAGGAGTAGGGTAAGCAGGCTTTATTAGTGTATGATTAGCCTTTGAGGGTCCTACAGGTGCTAGGATGTCGAGACGGACAGACTCCTCCATAGGGTGGTTGTCCATGGCAATGCAGACGCCATGGTCGCTCCTTGCAGGGTAGCACGACACATTATGTTTGGCTTGTGGTTGTGGTGTTGGGTCTGTGTAGTGAGGTGCTTTGCGCCAAACTGGCGTTGTAGCTTTTGTTGTGCTCTGGTTCAGAGGATCAGGCTCTGGTCTAGAGAAGACCATGTAGTTTGGAGCAGAGGTTCCATGTTGGCTTTTGTGGTTTGTGTGTTGTTGTAGTAGGTATTCTGGATGCTGTAGAGAGTATTTAGACATTGATAGTTGTCTAGTATGCACAAAGAGTGTGTGGGACTAGGTTGTGTAGCTTTTGGTGCTTTGGTATAGTTTTGGACTTGATTTGGTAAAAGTAGTCATTTTAGACATGCATAAAAGATTTTAAAAGAATATGCATATTGTAAGACCTGTAAAATTCATTTTGTAATTATTTACATTTTTATGAATTTTATTCTTGGATGGGTGTTACTGTTCCGAGGCCCGTTGTTTGGTTTTGTGCTTTTTGGCTTAGACCTCGTGGGCCGGCTTCTATTTGCATGTCCCTGTGAGTAGTTGGCACTGTGCATTGTGGCATTGTACGTGTGGGGCCCTGGTGTGGGGTCTGCGTGGGGCCCGCGTTCATGGGCCATTGGGTGTGGCTGGTGGTTGAGTGGTTGGTGCAGGGAGTTGTTGGTGCGTGCCTTGGAGCTGGCGGTTGGGCTGTGTGCGGCGAGGTTGGTGGGTGGTCGAAGACTGGTCGGTGTGTGCGTGCTGGAGGTTGGCGGGCAGATGCATGGCGGCCTCTTGCCTCGCGTATTTAACGTGTGCATGGGGTGAGCCTTCCCCCAACCACTAGAACCCCAGCCGAGCCCTCCTCCCTTCCTTTTCTTTCCTCCTTTTTCCCTCCATTTCTCCATTTTCTCCTTCTTCCTCTTCACTCCTCCTTCCACTACGGGTGGGTGCGGGAGATAGAGAGGGCCAGATAGTTGGAGGCAGGAGGCAGTGGCTCGCGGCAGTGTGGGAGGCTCCGAAGTGACGTCCTTGGGGCCGTGGAGTGTCGAAGAACGTGCGAGGTCGTCGGATTTCGTTGGAGTCGATTGGAGATCGTCAAAGGTTGTTTCAAGTACGTATCGCCATTTTAAAGTGTAGAAATCATGAAAAATGATAGAAATGCCTAGGATGAATGTAATCTAGGCTAAATTTAATGTTTTAGAATTTTTGGGAATTTATTGTGGAATTTATGGGTATTTATGGCAGTTGGTGTGATTTGGGTCATTTTGACCCTTCTGCCTTTCCGATTTTGTATCTTGATGCATGGTGAATGAATTTTAGTTTTGTTTGTTGGGTTTTGGAGTAGACTCGAGTGTCTACCACATATGTTTTATTTGAGTTTTTTGGTGGTTGTTTGGGGGGTCCGATCGGAGCTCCCACCCTGAGCAATTTCTGGGTACTCTGTTGCTGGCTATCTGAATTCTGACAGAATACTAAGGGTGCGGGCCTATTGCGAGGGCCACGTGGGTGGGTTCAACAGCGGTTCTGGCCCTTGGTCTAGGCTCCGTTGGCGTTCAGACGAAAGTGCCAGATGCACGGGCCACAGGCACAGGTCTGGTAGGGTATTTTCTGAGGTTTTTCCTAGATTTTGTGAAAGATGTTTTAATGCAATGGTTTTCCGAATAGGTTGTTTTGTCCCTGTAAGATAGGATTGTGGGCTGTCAGTGGTGGTCCCTTGGGACACCTGATGCGCCACTTTGCCGAGGTTTTGGACGAGTTTTCAAAGATATGAAAATGGTTTTGGAAAATGGTTTCAAAGAAATAGTTGGCCTGTTTTGGAAAATGTTGTCCTGGTTTTCTGTGTGCGGGCCGCGACAGTGTGGGACAGTGTCGTCGGGACCAGGGAATGTGACGACATTCTCAGGTGGTCGGGCGCGACTCCCTGGTTGAGGTTGGGGGTCGAGATACCTGAGGCTGAAGGGCGTCGGGTCCTAGAGGTACGAGACTCCTTGACTGTCGTCTCAAGGCTAGGGTTGTGGTCTGTGGGTTGAGGTGTCTTGTAGCATGACAGGGAGGTATGATACTCCTGTTGTCACTGTTAACACTGAGGCTTGGGTGTCGTCGGGTGTGAAGGTATGACACTTCCTCCTGAGCACCATGTGTGGAGGACGTCGTGAGGAGGCAGACCCTGTGTGGCCAATACGGGTGAGACACGTGTCTCGTAGTTGGTAGCGTCCTAAGAGACAGGACAGCTTTCCCAAGGAGGGGTAGGCTTTGTGAGGGTTTTCCAGGTGGGAGAATCGCAAGACGGTGGTTGGCTTCTACACAGGGTGGCACACCGTGGCATTGCAGAACGCCGTGGTCGCTCCTCGGTGGACTGCTTGTGGCCAGAGTTAGGTTGCCTAACGTTGGGCTTCCTGAGTCACTGTGTGTGGTTTTGGCCATTGAGGGCCTTTACTTATGGCTTTAGGCTAGTAGAGCCCTAGTTGTGGTTTAGGCCGGTGTGGTCCTTGTTTATTTATGAGGTTTTGAGAAATGATTTACGAAATGAATTTAAAAGGAAAATTGATTATAGTTTGGTTTTCTATGGTTTTTCTAGGGATGCGTAGTGGGTGACTTTTGTCACTCATACGTTTTTCCTCGTGTTTTGGTTTGCAGGTGTAGGCATGCAAAGAGTTAGCGTAGTGCATATAGTCTGGAGTGTCCTAGCCGCACACACAGGTTCCTAGTAGTTAGATATTTACTATTTGGCTTCAATTTTCTCGTAATTTAATTTGTTTTAAGTTATTGTGGAAAATGTGAGGCGTGACACATATGGTTTTTGAAAGGAAAAGAGAAAAGAGGTTTTAAAGGCATATTTTAAAAGGATTTGTTGTTTACTGGGCGATTTTGGCTTGCCCTATTTGTGGTATTATAGCATCTGAGAGAGAGATGCCTATGTTTGGTTATTCCTTGGCATAAATGGCCGAGTTAGTTGGTGTTTTAGGTGAGGTGTGTGTTGAGTGACCATTTTAAGAGCTCACTCATGTGTGCTTTGAATTGTGGTTTTTATAGGTGTGAGATTAGGAACTAGTTTGGTAGTGCATATAGAATGGAGTCACACTACCATACATTAGGAATTTTGGTAAGTGTTTAGTTCTTCTTTTATTTTCTATTAAAAATGTCAAGTAGTGTATGCTTAGATTTAGTCATAGAATTAATGTAACTGTAATTGAAATAAAAAGATAAAAAGAAAAATAAAAAATGTGGTTAGGATAAGTGACAACAACTTGAGGATCGTTACATGATAAACTACTATATGGGTCAATCCATTTTTATTTTTTAATTACCATGGTAGATCAAGCGCAAAAGGTTGGAATAAACTATATTTTTTTTATAATTATAGTTTAATGATTTCAAAAGGTTGGAATCCAAAAGACTAAAATGAAAATTTCAATATTTGCAGTTCATTTCTTTTTGGAATCCAAAAGGTTGTATAAACAACTTGATTTTCATTGATCGTGACGATGAACTTTGCTTTATTTCGAGAATGCTTCACTCTGATTTGCCCAAACCTAATTACGTGGAAAACCTAATTTCCCTTACAAATTCAAATCACCTCAACTAATACCTAGCCATTTAACACAAAAAAACCATTTTTCCCTATCTAAAAATTGACCCAACTTCATGTCCTTCAAAATCCACTTAAAATCAATTCAGAATTCAACGAAACCATTTCCATTTGCAAGATCATACTTTTCTCTTTTCGGAATGCTATTGCACGTCCAAAACAAACCAGCAAGTTGTGTTTAGCAAACCTTGCAAAACGCAAGCTTGAAAATACAAAACTGTGCATTTTGGCCTCTCTGTAGACATCCCATATACTTGCAATGGGACCTTAAATCCTAAAACTAACCAAAATCAAATTCAAAATCATAAACTTAACTCAAAACTTAATCCAAAATCTTAGAATCAATTCGAAACCCTGACCCTAGACTTGAACCAAAACCTAAATCCTCTTAAATCAAATCAAAACCCTAACCCTAGACCTAAACCCCAGCATTAAACCCTAAAACTAACTTAAAACCCTAAAATTAACTCAAAATCCTAA
The DNA here is from genome assembly GCA_024699735.1 of Posidonia australis. NCBI lineage: Eukaryota > Viridiplantae > Streptophyta > Magnoliopsida > Alismatales > Posidoniaceae > Posidonia > Posidonia australis. The sequence continues at coordinate 22,053 of JAMKQA010022749.1, forward strand.
AATCCAGTTAAATCAAATTCAAAATCCAAAGCCAATCCTAAACCCTAGTTCAAAACCCTAAAACCCTAAAGCCAACCTAAATCAAATCTAAAATCTAAAACTAATCAAAACCCTAATTAAAACCCTAAGTCAAACCCTAAACCCTAATTTCAAACCCTAACAACCTATAACCAATTCCAACCTTCACCATAACAACCTATAATAACCTCTAACCACTCAAACAAACTTAACCAATTCCCACCTTCACCATAACAACCTATAACAACCTCTAACCACTCTAACAAACTTAATCAATTCTCACCTTCACCATAACAACCTATAATCATCCAAACAAACCCTAACTACTTTCCACTCTACCATAACAACCTACAACTAACCATAACCACTTATAACAACCTATCCAGTCATTGCAAGCCTATAAATAC